>JAHZND010000076.1:0-26120 GCA_027744115.1 Acrocyrtus sp. NNG-2020
CTCAAAAAGTGTCAGAAGAGGTGGCAAGAGCAATGAATGGCACTTTAGGTCTCTCCTCAATATTTTATAATGAGAGTCGTTAAAAAAGCAGAAAATTAATAAATAGAATAATTAATCCGCTCATAATATCTCCCCTTTTCATAATATATATAAAATATTTGCATCAACACCAGTTTCAGAGACTGTCTAATCCAATTACAAGTAAATCTTATCTGGACAGTTGTTGGCGTGATGATGAGAGAGGCAGAAATAGTCCAAAAAGGAATTTATTTTTAGTTGATTAATCCACTAATTATAAAGTTTTTGCTTGAGTAGGCAAACAACTGCTAATTAATTTTTGTTTCATTTACTTCATCACTACATGTCGTAGTAATTAGTAGCAGCTCACTTCTCTTGTGCAAAAACTTTAAGCAATCTGCCCCTGATTGGTATCCTATTATATCCAATCTAACGATAATTTTATATTTTTTTTTTTAATTGAGCCTATACAATTATACCCTGATCACTCTTTCATCAGTGGATGACACATTACAAGCATATATACAACCAAACATAGTTCTTTTCCCGCAATTACATCAGAAAGAATGTAGTTTGCTTAATTTCTTTTCTTAGCTCTTAAAAAAAGAGCGAAGGAACTCGTGACCTTTTCTGCAAATTATGGCAGGCAACCAAAAAAGCATGTCATCATCATCACTTCATTTCATAGATAACTCTTTTCATCTCCCATCACTCTCATTAACCAATATGAGCACATTTTTGTGCTAGTCTAATTCACCAAAAAGAAGTTTTGTGTGTGTAGGTTAACCATAAACATAATAAACTCTCATTAGACGAAAAAATATATATATATAACTTCAAATCTTATGCATTCCTCAAAAAACTTATGTGCTTTTAACTAACAAGTTTTGACTGTAATAACCTTACTACTACCAACTACTCACTACTCACTCACTCCAATTCAGTGTATCGCATCGTTTGCACAAAATTTCCTTCATTAACAACTTTTCCACTTTGAACTAAAAAAATAGTAAAATGCACAAATCATCTCTCCATCCAAAAGGATCAAAACTGTCACCTCCTTGGCTGCTCTTTGTTCTCCTGATCAGGTTGCTAGATGTAACCTCAAGACGCTCACTCATCGCCGACATCACCACACCACACAGCCGCTATCAAGTAACACGTTAACGAAGTAGCTCTTTATTTTTATACTATTTTAAGGAGGGAGCTCCTCAACAGCAGCATCATTTTTTCCCTTGTCATCATCACTATTTTAATCATTCTGGATTAAGTTAGAAGCGCAATTAGTTCATAGCTTAATGGCATTATGCGGTGTTCTGGTGTGCAGAGGAGATATGTGGCGTGGAGCAATCAGCCAGCTTGAAATTATTTTTTGTTGTCTTTCTCTCAGTTATTTTTGTATGTATGTAGGGATCACGTAACATATTTTTTATTTATTTATAGAAAGAAAATTTCACTTCTCGTCATATAATTACCGTCGTAGTAGCTTCGGTATCAATATCATTAAGGAGACCTTGACTGGGTGGCGGTGGCGGTGGCGGCATATGGGGCTCTGTGGGCTTGTCACGAAAATGATAAGGGACATTACACGGAGACAGTATTGAAAATCTTATGAGGATGTATTTAGATAACAATTTTTTTTCTGCGCGGCCACATTATCTAGCACTGCAATTAATTAGGGGAAGAGCTGAAAAAAATATAGTAAATGCGCTATATATTCCCTCGCTAATGTCAAACGGGTGATTTAATGGCAAAGTGTAATGTCCTTCCGGTCGCTTCTGAGCTAAACAGATTATAACTTTTTTTTCTCCTTATCTTCCCTCTTCTGATAGGACAGAGAATGTGATAAAAAGTGGCAGGCCGAAAGGAGCTCATCACTCGAAACTAATCTTGGAATTGCCAACTTTTAGAAATTAGCTGAAAACAATTTTTTTTAAAACTTTGTATCGAGATTGGGAGCGAGGTGCTCGGTGCTCTTAAGCGTATGGTGACAAGTGAGACTAGCTTAATGGCTAATGAGGCTAAATATACCTACATTTTTATTACGACATGAAGGCAATTTCGCAAAAAAATATAAAGGAGCTCAGCACTGCACTGCATCCTTTTACAACGTTTCGTTGCACTCTCCAAATTGATACACTATCTCTTGGCATGATGATAATGATGATGGAGACATGAAACAGTTCCTTTTAATTACATCTTTTCCGATAGCAGAAGACTAAAGCTGAAGCTCCACTGCATTTCTCAACTTATTAAATTTGCACAGTGTTTCAGCTCCTCCTGTATGATAAGCGTCCAAAAAAAAAGAAGTGCGAGGAAGAAAATGAATGGCTGAGAAGGTGCAAAATCAGACTTTTCACTTGCATCCATCTCCCTTTCACTCACTTCACTTAAGAACTTTAAGTTACTTGTCATGTATGTGTTAACTGTTGTTTGCTATCCACTAGCACTTTACTTTCTTCGAATCGGTACGAGCACACATGCAACTAGGAATGCGCTTTAATGGGATAAAGTTCTATAAGTATGGCGCATTTTCTTCTAGACTCTCAATATAAAGTGGTTTAAGATAAGATGAAGGAGAAATTTTAATTGTCTGAGTAAATAAGTGAGTTTGCTTGTTCCCTTGTCTGAAGCTGTCTGTCAAAAGTCAGAGGAGACAGCCAGTCCTCAGCTCCTTTTTAAAACGAAAGTGTGCTCGCAAAAAGGAAGAAGGAATGAAGGAGTGAAGGAGTAGTGAAGATGAAGTGGAAAGGGGACATGGGTGAAGGCCTCAGAAAAACGGGACATGCACTCGCTCAGAAATAGCTTTGTTCTCGTATCAAGTGGACTAGATGTATTTTCATGATTAAAAAAGTTAAGTAAAAAATGAGAATAAAGTGTGAATAAATAGGAGGAGGAAACTGACAAAATTAATGCGTGAGGTGAGAGAGGCTTAAAAAAATTCTTACAAGTTAATTAGCAGTGTGAATGAAAATTACTGGGGAAAAATGCTGGGAAACAATAGGGCGAACACTTATTTTTTTCCAATTTTGTTGACACTTCTTGGCGCAAAAGAATTTATACTTTTTTCAGAATTCGCAAGCTTCTCACTTTTCCAAAACGCTTCCTTCTGGCGGACAGCTATTACCTTCTGAGAAGTTTTTAGTCATGCCCTGTGAAATCCTATTTCTTTAAGCAGTCCCAACTATTTTTTGGGATTAGTTTTAAAAGTGGCAAAAATGACATGAGACGGACACTTGTATGCAATTTTCGGCTCACTCAAGTCGAGACTTTAAAGTGAAAGACAAGCGCTGCATTGTTAACCTTTATCATTTCTCAGAATACGAATATAATAAGGTACCCTTTGTTCCTGGGAGGAATTTCAGATAAAAAACTTGAGAACTGAAAAGGGCAATGCTGACCATATTATTTTACTCACTATTAGTAATGGAGTTAGCAGGATCATTACAAGTATTAGTGCTGGCTTGGTTAGTAAAAATGTCATACTCAAACGTCGAAAAAATATTTTGCAAAAATTATATAATATACAAAAAGGATAGATGCGTTGAAAGATATTCCTGTTCGATATTAGACTTTACTCGGTAAGACAAGAAACAAAAGTGGTGGTTTACTGGCCATTCATTGTCTGAAGACGGAATCTCATGAACTATAAAAAATTAATAATTAAATTATTTAATAACCGTCTTAAGGCAAGCTTGGAAAGTGGGGAAATGGCCATAACAGAACTAGCTTTACACTTTCAACCAATCTTTACCACATCTAACGACTTTTAGAAATGCAAAGTTCAGCAATTATTCTCACCCTGTGGATTCTTCATATAGGACTAGTCTATTGAGTGAGTAGTATGTAATGCGATGATAACCCTGGAATTATGTGAATTGCGCCATTTTTGAATAAAAGATAATGGTGTGGTGTGGTGCATGCATCATCTCTCGTTAAGTAAGCGAAGGAAATGGAGATCCACCCGATTAAAAGTCAGCATTAGCGGGGTAATAAGGTGGACAAAAAAATATATAAAGACGTCATTATCGTTCCTCTGAGGAAATTAAAATGTGAGATAAATAAGGTCAGATAACGTAATAAATTGGACTGGTCTGCCCGCATCCCATCGCATTGAGCTGCCAACCTGCCAAACCAACTAGGGAGACGTACAGAAACATGAGAGCACACACACATACACATAGCACCGGCTGCAGACGGAAACACGGAAAGCAATATCAGAGCAAACAAACGCTCTGAAAAAAAATTGTACGCTCAATAAAAACAGTTTTGAAGGTGTAGACGGGGCAAAAAAAAGCACAGAAAAAAAAGTAAACTTGCTCAATAATTCCACACAACTAAACTCATTCAGTGAGCGAAAAAGCTCTAGACCAAACTGCACTTTTTGGAAGATGCTTTGTCCAAGTCATTAACAACGGATTTTCAAGCTTGTTCACTTCACACGCTGCTCTCCCGACTCCCAAAACTCACCTTATTTTATGCACCTACTCGTTTCGATAGTAGATGGCTTAGCGAGTATCATCGATGCTGCCAACTGCCACACTTTTTTTCTCCCTTTTTCTTCATAAGTCGATGATGTAATGTCATTTAGAAGTAAAACCCATTTTCTCTTGTAATCAGCTTAGCACCGACAAGAAAAGGACACATAAGTGGGAAGGGGACATGCTATTATGAACGAATAGTTTTTGACGGCTCTGGTCAAACTGCAATTAAAGTTAATAGCTGCTGTAATTAAAAGAATGGAAGAGCTGTGAATCCTTTTAAAAATTTGGTTTGGGTTTTAAAAGGCTCCCTTAAAAATATATCTATAATTAGGTCTGATGACCACGATAAAATAGAGTTTTATGTGATGAGTGGCGGTGGTGATTACTGCGATTATTACTGCCATTGTGATTACCTACTACTCACTTCAAACTTCCTCTCTTCGTTTTTTTTCTATGTGGAGGAATGGAAAAGTGAAAAAATAGCCGTTCATTATTGTTCGCCAGCATGTGACAAGTTGACAGCTGGAGCATACACCGGTCATGGCTTTTTTTCTATATGAAGTGAACTCTCTCTGCTACGTGATAAAAGCTAATAATGTGCTTTTGTTATGGTGTGACATGAAAAAAAGGGAAAAAAGCATTTCATCAAGATTTTTCTTTTCTTCACTGTTCACTATTCTCCATTATACTTGTGCTTGTCACACTGAAAAGACAATTTATTATTGGAAAATGAGCATTGCAGCAGCTAGTAAAGAAGGGAGTAAAAGTGTAAGGTAAACGTGGTAAATTAAAATCCTGTAAATTGGGTATTATTGTCAATTTTGAACTTTTAAAGCATTCCAACGCAACCTTCTCAATTTATTTTTTTGTGAATGGAGCTGCATCAAATACACTCGTCACGTCACATCCATCTTAAATGTTAAAAGTCTACACAACTTGAATGAAAAAATATGTTCATATATGTTTTTGTGATCTACAAAGGGCCCAGCTTCTACACAGGAACCACTCGCATTACATAATCATTCGATCTTGCCATTGCCACCACTGCCACCACCACCACATAAAAAATCTAAACTCCCATGATCACCTCATCATTATCAGAATTACTGCAGGGGCATTTGCTTCAGTTTATTTTTTACGGGGATGCCATTAGCCATTAAGGAAAAAAACGGAGAGTATTATTTTGAATAAAGCTATAACCAGCTTGATTATCCTTGCCACCCTACAACTTATCGTCTCTTTATATTCCCAAATGGAATAACTGCGGTAGCACATTTTATACATTATTTTTGTGCGTTCTCGTCAAAAAAGTAAAAAAGGAGGACTATCTTAATTACCTACATATGAACGAGCACTCCCCCTTGCTCGGAGTCTCGTAATCAGCTCTCAGGTGTAAAAAAATATATACGCTGAGCCAGTAAGAAAAGGCAGAGTAAAGTCGATCCGATGAGAATTGAAACTGGTTTATGAAAAAATTATTATCGTATTGCAGCTCTAACCTTTGAAAGAAGGAGAAGTCGTGGTTTTCTAGAAGATTATTTGAGATTGAGCTTCGTTAACGTTCTTTTTGCAGTGGTGGTGGTGATGGTGTGCAGTGAGAGAGGGTGAAGGTAGGCAGGGAGAGGGAGAAGGATAATGAGATGATGATAAGGTGGGTTTACTGACAATTAGGTAGGCAGGTATAAACGACGTATTTATGTGTATATCCTTGAAAAGTCAAACAATTTTCAGGTGATAGTGAAGTGCACGTATCTGGGCTTTTGAAGGCTACTTAATAAGAAAAAAAGGAGTCGGAGGATGGAGTCGCGTCGGAGCTCCAACTCCAAACCACACACTAATGGGGCGATATCATTAGCACAAATCATTATTATAATTGTATATAAAGTTTCCTATCACTCTATAATATATTCTTACTTTGAAAAAAATATTTGCTTTACTTTTACTATCTCATTACAAAAATATAGATGGAGCCTCGAACGGCAGCAGCAAGCAGCAGCCTAAATTCTAAAGTGCAAAGAGTTCACCGTTCACCGTTTTTATACCTCTCACCATTCATTTTTATATCAGCGATACAGAAATAGCAGGAAAAAGTTTTGTAGTGGAAATGGCCGAGGCATAAAGCAGCTCATCATGCGAGCATTTCTATTGTCGTATTTTCCCTTTCACGTTTCGGAATAGATACTGGATAAAAAGGGAAATTTTTCTTTGATTTCTCAGATAAATTAAGCTAATGAATCTGAGTGCTATTGAGTTCTTAAAGAGCTCACGTTACCTCATCATCATCATCATATTATATCGGCGTTTATTGTGCCTTTATAAAATTGTTAATAAAGTGGCGCTGCTGCGTAGAAGTAATACCCTAATGCGTTTTTTTATTTCCTTCTACCGACACAGCCAATAATTGGAGGAGGAGCTCGTGCAGTGCGTAGGAAGGCATTTTTACAAAAATACGAAAATTCCAGAGAGAAAGAAAAACTGCATTTTGCTCACATTTTTTTTCGTGAGTTTACACAAATTAATGGAATAAAGCCATGTGGAGGCGCACGGTTTTTGCTTATAAGGCTGTCAAGGAATAAAATGTTCTTTTTTTTCGTCTCCATCTCTCGAGTGTCGGGGAGGCTTCCTGCAATTTCCCTAATGAGGCAGCTGTGGCTCGTCCAAGTGACAAGAAGGAAATAGACTGAGTAAAAAGGCAAGTTTTAATAGTGAGAGACGTACTCCTTTTTTCTCCGGCAGAAGCAAAAGTTGACTTTTTTCTGTGAGTTTTTTCAGCCACAGAAAATGTATGTGGAGGACGTAATGAGAAGGCATGAAAAAAGAAGAGAAAAAAATGTCTTGCTCATCATTCTCGGCTGATTGTAGTGGTGTGTTCGCAGTTAAGTTACTTGTAGGTAATGTCATTAGGTCCTTTTAACCGGTGGTAATTGTGATGCATTGTTATCGAAAGATGATGTTCTTCTTGAAAAAAGAAAATTTATATTTTTTTTCTTCGGTATTTTATTTCATCTTAACTAAGTAGCTCATTATTATATCTTCTCCTTTAAGATTTTCGATGGCATCTTCAATCTTCTCAGCTTGAAAAAGTTTATTTGATTTGGACTACAGCGACCAATGTCCAAAAATGCATAATATTCGGCGCTAATACTAATACACACATTTATTTCTTTAAGCCTATTACAACTGTAACAGAGTCACAAAAAAAGTATAAAGAATGAGCTGAAAAAGAGGAGAAAGCTTTTCTCATCGTCAGCATCAGCTTCATCTTCATAGGCTCGTTATAATCAACATCGTTTCGTCTCATCAAGATCACTGCTCAACAAAAAAAAATACGAGGCTCGCCGTAATAAATATAATAAATATAAAAAGCCATCTAAAAATCTACAACAAGGCTCCGTCTTGTGGAGGCACTAGGCAGGTGGAGAAGTGGTTGAGTGGTAATAATGGACACATCCAATTAGGCAGAGCAGGTTATAAGACCTTGTCAACTCATTTAGCCCATTCTGTATCTCCCGTTTATTATCATTATCGGTGTGCTCTTTCCACTACTGCTCCTTCTCCTACCAAAAAATATCCTCCAATTTCTTCGCCTTCTCCGCTTCTAATCCCACAAGGGTCTCTCTTGGATTTTTTCCATTAGACTCGCTTAAAAAGATCCTACCCTGACGAGCATCATTCTACCTAAGCAGGATATAAGAAGCAGAGATCTGAAGAGCAAACAAAAATTGTCTTCCTCATTTGCGAACTCGATAATTTAGCACATTTCAGATAATTACACTTGCAAAAATGGGGATTAATTGTGAAATCTGTCAAAGGCAATCATCCCAGTCTATTCGTGTAGCTGCTCAGTTCAATCATTAGCTAAGCCACCAACTTAATTTTCTCTGTATTGTGATCCGCTTAATTCAGCTCTTCATTAGATACCCTTTTATAAAAAATATGTTTGTGATGTTAACGAGCATTTAAATAATGTCTTTTTTGGGCTGGTGGTAGTGGTAAGCAAGCACTGCCCGCGAATGGAATAATGCTAAACTAACTCTTTTCATTACGAGCTCATAATGCTCTTATCATTAGATAAAAGGCCAGTTTGGTTTATTACGACGTTATTGTTATTTCGCCAATTATTACCTGTGACTAACGAGCTGTATAGTTAAAGTTTCTTTTTGTCCAGGGCAATTAGATTCTTTGTAAAAGTGAAAAAATGTTTTCCCTCTTAATGATATCTGTCTCTTCAACTTCTCAGCCTTGATCTTTCAGCAAACTGCTCTGGGACGAGATTACCAGAAAATATTTTCTCATTTTCAGCTTCTAAATTGTTATTTTTACTCTACCACAAAAATAAATAATTGCCAATTTTTTTTCTGAGAAAATACAAAATACGCAAATAATTTGAATGCTCACTAGTAATATTGGCGACTAATTTTTTTACACTTTCCAAACCAACCCAATTTTCATCACAAAAGAATATTTCTTGGAAGTATTTTCGTTTTCACTGCTCGCTCATAAACTTGTCTCCTTTCCGTTCTCCCATCCATCGATCCCCTTAAAAAATTCAGTAAATATCCCACCGCACACTTAACTGTGAAGATGATGATGATGATGATGACCTTGTCATTTTCCCTTTCGTTTCAATGGCTTCATTAAACGATAAGAAAATGTATGTGCTTTCCAATTACTTAAATCGTAAATAAACTTGGAAATTATCTTTTTTTTACTTCTTCCTTCCCCCCACCAGCGTTTTTTCCTTCCTCTTCCCGCAACTAAGCTTGTATTTATATATTTTTTTCCTTTATGTGCGTGCAGCACTTCCCTCCATCCTTACACAGGAGGAGGAGAAGGAGAACGGAGAACGCAAAAAAATAAAGTTGTTTACTCCATCTCACTTCTCCTCATTTTTTTCTTCTTACTGTGACTGTGACGCTGATGAGTGCGATGAGCATGAGTGAAATAAGTTACACAATATTCCTCTCATTAAATGTCTTCGGAAATGGCAGTTCCATGTGTGTGCGTTCATTAGCCGACCAGCCATGATTATAAGACGGTGCTCTTTAACAATAACTATCTTGTTAAGTTACTTTAAGGAGATCCCTTATTATAATTATTGCCCTCTTATATCTCCTTCTCTCTGGTGAGCTGTCAAAAAAAGTTTGAAGTTTTTTTCTAGAGAGAAAGAAGAAAAAAAATAAGGTCTTGTCTCTAAAGGAGGGCTTCTTCCATACTACTACTATAAGCAGAGGCAGCTCCGTATTACTTTTTAGTCCGGTAATAATATAATATCGAGAGCGGAGAGAAATGAGATGATTAGGAATGACGGATGCCCTCTGTACAATGTCATAATAAGGTGGAACTGTTTTACTTTTGGCATCATTTACCATCCCATGTCTGTCTTGACGATCCGATCTCTGAGTCTGAGTGAGGAGTAGCAGTTGCACTCCTTCGACAACTGATAGTGGCAGTGGCGCTGTGATGAGGACGACGATACTCTGAGCTTGAGACTCAGGCTGAATCGCTCTTCGATAATCTTTTTGCTCCTGTGTCCACCATCAGCCTGCAGTCTGCTTCTTCGCAAAAAAAAGGATGTCAATAGTGTAGGAAATGCTGTAATAACGTCAAGAAATGAGAGCGGTCTGCACTCTGCACGCAGGCATGCTGCTCATTCTGGTGCAGTTGCGGGTTGCGGCGCAATGTATCAGATTTACACTGTTCGCTAGATGAGATGACACGATGAAGATGAGAAAAGGCAAATAGCGTTAGTATTATTATCGTTAGAATAAAAACATGATATTACCCTGTAGAATCTTACTATTAATGATGATGGCTGAAATATGTTTTTGAGGAGAATGGGAGGAGGGACAGTAAAAAAAAAAAGAAATAATAAGGACGGGAGTAGATCAGATATTTTTTTTCGGGAAAGGAGGTAAAAAAATAGAGCTTGGTGGAGGAATGCCCAGAAATTAGATGAAAAGTTTATGTACAAGCCGTATTGATTTGGACGGGGAAAACCACTGCTCCTCTCAGCTCACAGAGCGCTACTCGGCATGCTCATGGCTCTCGGGTCTACTTCACCAGCTTAAAAAGTGATATTGAGATTGAGAATGCTAACTGAATGCAGATGGCTCATTATTTCTTCAGGGTTGATTGACAGGTTTCAAACTTTTCCTTTAATTTCCCTCTTTTCCCTTTTCAACTCTGCTGCGGAGCACTCATTTTGCCGGGGCTGCGGCTGCTGTTGCAGTTTTGATGAACGAACAATTGCCTCCTCTCTCTCTTTCCTCTTCTCTCCGAGTTTTCTGAGTTTTAATGAGTTTCAGGGATACAATCTCTAGCAGGGAGGGATCTAGCATGGAAGAACTCGGAGTGATGTAGGAACGTCAGAAAGTACTCTGCAAAAGTAAATAATTACACTCGTCAGCACTAATATAACGAAAGTTACAGCTAAATGAACGAACTTGAAGAATTGGACTAATGAATAGCTAAAAATAACTTTGGAACTAATTATATGTTTTTTAATGCGTTAGCTGCTCCGCGGATATAAAAAATATTCTAGCCAGTTTTCATTGCAAAAATTAAGAAATATTTTTGTCCTAGCATTTTTGCACTTACAATTTTTTTTTACCAATAATGTGCGCACTGCAAGGGAATTTTTTCGCGGAATGGGAAGGGAATATGACACCAACTAAGATTTCAGCACACCGTCAGCATAATCTATTTTTTTATTCTAAATCTTCTTCCAAAAAAAACTTTTTCCCGAGAATTTGGTTTATACTCCTTCCCCCAAGCCAAGTCAATTATAAGCTCAGCTTTCCTCGGGTGAGCCGTGAGCGGGAGACGTGCACTTATCTTCACACGAAGATAATCCCGAACCGCGCTAGGACGATGACGATCACAGGAGAGGAATCCGGTAAACAAGAAAATAGGAGCTAATTGGAAATGCCATGTCAGTTATTCATCTGATGGAGGAAATGAGCTCACACACACAAAATCATTAAATAGCACTCCACACGCCAAGAAAACAGATTATTTAGATAGGGGAAGATAGAGGAAAAAAGCGTTTGCGTTATACAATGTCAGCGGAGAAGAAATTGGATATTATTATGGTAAATAATAACAGCGCAGATTTTTAATGGGTCCGTATCCGTATCCCGTCCTCTTTGCCGTAGCTCTAGTTTGTTTGGTGTCTCCCAAACAGTTTTATTTATATAGACGTCCCATCCAATAAAAAAGTGTGACTTGTTCAATTTTCTCTGTGATCTTCATCGTCATCCTTATCCTCATCCTCAGCGTTTTTTTCCACTCTTCCCTTCCTCCTCCTCCTTATAAAATGAATATATATATAATTTTTTCAAAAAAAAAATCCTTCACTCGTTAACTGTAAGCATGCATGCGTGAGTTGAGTGAGGCGAGAAAAAAGGCAGTGCAAGAAGAATCTTTCTGTGTGTCTGGCAACAAGAGCCAAGCCAAGAGAAGGACTAGTTAAGTCATAAAATAAAAGACAAGTTGGAAGAGACAGAAACAAGAAGGGCAACACTTTTCCGATTTACTCTCTTTCTCCTCTTGAGTCTTGATCTTCAACGAGAAATCTGAAAATGAAGAGAACAGAACAACAACGAGTTGATCCATGTCTCTCCGCTCCTTAACAAATTGGAGGTTTGACAGATTCGATATTTTAATGGGAACAACAAGACTCATATCTTATTTTTAAAATAAATAGGTGCATTCAATTTCCCCTCGAATTTTTCGTGCCTTTTTTTCTTGTGGTGCGGTGGAATTACACAGACATTTTTTTTACTGGAGCGTTTGAGTTTTGGTTGCAAGGAATATAACCGGGTCGGATATAAAGGTTATACCGCCGTGGTTGGTATGGCGTGTCAGCTCCTCCCGTCTTCCCCAATATTTATTTTTTTGAGAGTGCACCGTTCTCCCCATTTAAATGAGATATATTGCCTATCGTCAGTTGATTTGAGTGAGGAATGGGTGAAAAGGAGAAGGAGACGGAGGAACAGTCACACTCGCTCCGTTTTAATTTAGTGAAGTGCATCGCGTTAACTTTAGCACTTCACACGAAGCCAGAAATAACTTGATACAATTTATAACATTGTTTTGGGGTTCCCAACAAGAAAAGGGGAAATGCCAAATTGTGCTCGCTGTGAGATTTTCCTCCTTCTCATAAAATTGCAAATTAGGATTGGATTACTGGCTCCGTTTCGTGGAGAGCGTCGTGGAGGGCATCACGTATCATCAGTAGACGTTATATGTGTGGCTTCACTTTTTTCAGAGATTTTTTTTTCTTTTGGATTCTTTTACTAAATAAAAATGAAAAAGTGAAAATTGTAGAGAAAACAAAATCGCTTCATATCAAAGGAATGCACGCACAAATTGAAATATATGCCGCTCCTCAAGCTCTCATCTCCCTCCATGAAATTAAACCTAATTCCACCTCCATAAATTAGTCACGCCACCGTTTTTCTTACCAAAGTTCTAAAGCTCCACCAATTAATTTTACTTATACTAAATGTGACCTAATTGAATCATCTCATGTATTAATGCTAGACCTGGTAAAGAGTTCCCGGGCTCTTCTTTTTATCAATTTGCCTCTCATCACTTTCGGAATTTTTTCTCTCTCCTTTTTTGCCATCTCCACTTTTATAAACGTTAAAACAAGACTGCAGATCTGTGTGTGGCTAGAGGAAGCGCCATAACGCATAAACGTCTCTTGATGAAGATGGCGATAATAATCATAATAATGATAATTCCCCTACTGTAAGAGAGCTCTTTTTAGAGGACGCTTTCTTCAGCAAAAAGAGCCCGTTTATGTGTACCTTAGAGTACGCAACTACTTAATTTTATTTTGGAACGAGGAGAGAAACGAGTCAAAAGACAAGTGGGTTTGGCACTTGATCAAAATCTCTTCATCTTCCTTTTTCCTCCTCCGTTTTTTGTGCAGTGCTAGTGGTTTAGAGGGGCACACTAGTGAGCTGAAGTAATGTGGACGCAGTGCATCATTTCGCATTTAAAAATGAGTGGCTTTTTTCCTAAAGTCTTCTGTTGGGAGAGGAGCACGCTCTCATACTGAGAGATAGATAGCCCCATTCAGTTTTCCACTGAAAATGCCTTGCCACTTTTTTTTCCTTTCCTTCCAACTCCAAAACTCCAACCAGTTTTAAATGAAATTGGAGCACACTTATTTCCCTTGAAAATGTCTTATTTGCTTTGCGCTCTGCTTCTTCGCTATTTCCTCTCATTACTCCACTCAAGCAGTACAAAAATCCACTAAAAGTGGGCACAAGAGCGATTTAAAAAATCGTAAAATCACTTTTAAAAAATTGCTCGAGAGAATGAAAATCCGCTTAGCTTCCGCAGAAGTGGGCTCTTAAAACAGTTTGGAAGTGTGTTTGATAGTGGGATAAAGAAAATCATTTTTAGAGGCATTTTTTCTTCAGGAAGGAAGTTTTTCAGCTTTTGTTACATGGCAGGAGGATGGCAATATGAAGGGTGAACTGAAATGGAGTGATTTCTATTTATGTCACTTTGGCTCAAGTTTAGGTAAAAATGGTACAGTAGTTGACGATGCACTTTTTTATGCAATAGCTGCTCCTAACTCATTTATTTCTGCATTCTATAAGACCTCTAATACAACAAAATTGCAAAACAAATTTTCTCTGAGCAGTCATATCCAGCTTGTTGAATATATCAAGATGCATTTTATCAATGGAATATAATAAACTCATAATATTTCTTTATTTATATTTACAGATAGACGGGGACTAATACTAAACACCTAATTCCAGTGTCTGCTACTGTTGTCACACGGAAAACACCAATTTGGTAAATTCAAGAAAACTTTCTACTTTTACTATACTACTTTTGAATTGAATTCTTTAAATGTGTAGTACAACGCCGTTCAGTTTATTATTGTTTTTAAACAGGATTGTTGTAAAAAAAGGTAAGAAAAATGGTCCGACTATTCCCGCAAAGCGAATTTTGTAATTCAGCAAAGCAATGGCGGTTACAGTTACAGGTTGCTTCCTACACCACTCCCGTCTCACTTCCTTTATCTGGCTAATCATTCCACAATCGCATAATTATGGACGTGGGCTGAAAGCAAAAGATGACATTTTGGCTACTGTCACGCATCCACCAGAAGCCTATTAAACGATATTTTTTTCCGTCTTCGTTACCTTCTTCTTCTTATTCTTCGTAGGCCTGTCTCTCTTTCTGGTGGCAGCCCAACAATAATTCCTCTATTAATACAAAACTGCTTTATTATATCGCTATCGCTTTCCCTACCGTGCGTTCTTTTCCTACTGTCTAGCTTGCCCTCCATTAGTATTACTATACGTAAATACCCCTGTTATGAGAGTGTTTTTTTCCTTCTCATATGAGCAGCGCAAGTTATGATGAGCATGCAACGCAATCATCCGATGATTTACGGCCCTTCCAGATTATAAATATGAATCTTGTTAAGTTGTCTTTTATTACGGGCTGCGAGTTGTGTGTGCTTTTTCCTCCTGCCTACCATGTTTCATGCTTGATTTGACAGAGAAAAATTGAAAAATGCAAGTTGACTTTTTTTCTTCTTCTTCTAATATTTAGCGGGAGCGTTGTTATAAGCAATATTGCAGTGTGGCATTGACTGGCAGGAGGAGAACGTAGGCAAAAAAATAGAATGGAGCTGAATGTAGATATGTGCACAATACGAGCTTTACTACGCACTTCTTGTCCTTACATTTCTCTCCTTTTTTATCCTCTTTACGTCACACAAACACGACTCTATTGTCAGCTCAACGATTTTGAGTGTGAACTGGTGAGTTACGTCGTCCCGAGCTGATATGAAAAGCTCTTGAGAAAGGCATTTAAAATTGAATATGAGACGCATGCAGGTTTTTTTTGTTAGAAAAATAAAATTGAATTAAGCGATTTGTCTACGAGGATATCTGATATTCTGCAGGATTTGGGGTATCCTACCTGATGAGACCTGATGAGAAACGTGCTCTGCAGTGACGTATCTAGTCTAGTCCAGAGAGAAAAAAAACTCGGAGCTCAAATTTTTTTATGTATCGTTATTCCGCTAAATATAAGAAAAATTTGTTTAGGCAAAAAGCAAGATTTTTTTTGTCGTTTGTCACTCTTAAACTTGACTTTTAGGTTGATTAAAAGTTTTGAGATGACAAAAATTCTATAAATTCTATAAGGAGCATCGAGCAGTGAGAAGCGCATAAAGTTTATCTTTCGGGAAAATAATTTTCATTCAAAGTTTTTTTAAAAAAAGATGAGGACGAGTAAGGCAGCTCATTTGACAATGAGCAAAAAAAAGTGGAATGTCGCCGACAAAAGCTCTCCTTTTTTGCATGCGCAGCAGCAATATCAATTGCAGAACTAATCTGAAAAAGACGGAAAAAGTGATCAGACTAGAATTTTTTTTAAAGAGCAGCCGTGCCTTGCACTATTACTCTGGCTAATTCAAGGTTGACAACTTTCATCTCTTCTTTTGTGCTGTCATAAGGTCCCAAAATGATAGACGGAGACAGAAAGAGTCTAAAACTCGATTTGACACCAATTACCATTCTCATTTGAGCACGTCCACTTCCCTCATTTAGTGTGTTTGTGTGCAAAAAAATAAGCTTCACACATTACCCAATTATTCTTTGGGAGAGTGCCAAATAGTAAGAAAGTGATCTTTTCTTAATTAATTACAGGAACGAGAATTTTTTATTTTATTTTCACGGTCGCAAAAAATATACGATCCAATAAGCGCCAGTGATTCTTCTTGTTCGACTGCAATTGCAAAATTAAAACCCAATTCTACTTTATCATTAGAAAAAGAGCCTCGAAAAATGTTCAAATTGCGAGCTGCAATGCCTAAACAGCAGCCAATTTGTCTTTTGGTGAATTCACTCTTTATTTTTATTGCTAAAGCGTGTGTGTAATTTCCCCCCTACTGCTGCTATTTTCTATACATTTTTTTAGACTATAGTGCAGCGCACATATGTGCCAGGGTGTAATTCAACAGCAGCTTTCCCTCTTTTCTCTGCTCCGCAAAGAATTTCATTTTATTCGCACGGTTGCCCGCGTAAATCCTTGAAACAGGTTGGGATTCAATTAATTCCTTGAAAGTTTGGTTGATTGCGCAGATATAAGAACGTCATCATCACCAGCTATACCCACTACCCACCCACCCCACACATCACATTTCCCCTTTTTTTCTCCACTGCCACCACTTTTACTTCTCATTTTCTCGGACAGGAAAAAAAACTTTGCTCAATACTGAATACTCTTCTGGAAGCACTTTTTTTCTGGACTAGGCCTTTCACCCAAAAATAAAAACGTACGCGTTTTACACTCACTATAAAAAAATCTCAAAGTCCAGTCAACCATCGCAAAAAAAAGCCGTTGAGTGAGCCCAATATAGGACTAGGCCTTTCACCCAAAAAATAAAAACGTACGCGTTTTACACTCACTATAAAAAAATCTCAAAGTCCAGTCAACCATCGCAAAAAAAAGCCGTTGAGCGAGCCCAATATAGAAAGGCTTCACTCAACGCCACGCTAAGGCGTGGCAGAACTGGAAGGACTACCTAAAAACATCTTAATAGTATGTATTAATAAACATTCTCAAGACATAAAAAGACATTGGCTCTCCATCTCGACGAAAAAAGTATATTTTTTTGCTCGTCTTTTTTAGTCTCGTATAGAAAAGAGGCCGCGTGCGGAATAGAGCAATGCTCATATATCTGATTGTGTGGAAGGAAAAAAAACTCCTTCCCTTCCTTCTTCTTCTTCTTCTTCTCTCACTCTCTCCTCTCGTTCCTTATTTATTGCTGACAGTTCAGTCCAATTATCCCTCCATAAATGACAGGGAAACCAGACCAATTAGTTGGAAACAAAATAAACAGAGTAACTTGGCCCTGAGTGACTATATCACTTCTCCTCCGTCCTTTTTTTTTATCACCGTTTGAATTGGGTGCATGCATACTCGTATTGATATTGATGCTATAATATGACTATGACTACCCCACCACTGCCACCATCATCATCGCGACGCCACACCAGAAACAAGGAGTCTTTTTTTTTATTCCGTTGCAGGAGCAAAGTAGCAGAGAGTAGAAACCATTAAAAATGGAAATAGATATCGGGCTTTACTCCACTTTACACACACGGCACAAAAAGATATTGGTCTCTAGTAAAAAAAAGTGTGCACCGATTTCCCTTTTATTTTTTTTCTTATACTCCACTCACTTCTCAACTCACTTGTCTTTATTCAAGAACATTCGGAGAAGATAATAAAGGAAGACATGTAAGATGAGAGGAGATGGACAGCCCTGAAATTGTATGCGTTTTATATAGATGTGCAGGAGAGAAACAAGGAAGAAAAGGAGAAACCATTAAAAATGGAAATAGATATCGGGCTTTACTCCACTTTACACACACGGCACAAAGATATTGGTCTCTAGTAAAAAAAAAGTGTGCACCGATTTCCCTTTTATTTTTTTTTCTTATATTCCGCTCACTTCTCAACTCACTTGTCTTTATCCAAGAACATTCGGAGAAGATAATAAAGGAAGACATGTGAGATGAGAGGAGATGGACAGCCCTGAAATTGTATGCGTTTTATATAGATGTGCAGGAGAGAGAGAGAGAGAGAGAAAGAGCGTTGAGTCTCAGGCTGAAGTTAATAAGGAAAAGGGGAAAATCCTCTCACAATCAGTTTAGCAAAGTTGGCCCAATAATAGTAACGGTGTGGTGTGCGGTAGGCAATGAAGAGGTAGTAATCCGAAAATGGAATATGGCAATGGCCAGCCGCAATCAGAGTCGTGTAGGGGCCAAGGGGAGAATGAATACGTAAAAGCTTAGAGAAGAGAGCTATATTACACTTCCTTTTTTTTCTCAACTTATTTTCTGCTCATTCAAATCCACCCTAGAAAAAAATGTCCGATTTTTGGAGGATGTCCACTAGAAAATTACAGCGTAGAAAAAAAAGCTAATATAAAGTGAGTATAGGTAGTGGAGAGCCAAGAGAAGAAAAAAAAGAGATGGCTTGAGCAAGCCACATTGCATTACGCTAGACTGGACTTGAGATTGTTTGGCGTAGCCACTTTTTTTATAGTCCCAGGTGTGCTCCTTCCCCTTTTGAAAAAATTCAAGGGACTTGATTGAAATCCGAAAATTCCTCTGGAGGAATCTTTTTTTAAAAAAAATAGTTGAAATCCAATCCGGTCTCTGTCAAGATTGCCTCTTGTATATAAAAAAAAAGTCAGCTAGAGTCGGCCAGGCCAGTGTACCTGGCAGATGGAGAATTATATAAAGGTCATATAACTGTAGTTACACATCGTCACATTTATGGGCTTGGTGTGGATACTACGAACACATTCCACACGAAAGTTGGGCAACATCTTTTTAACAAAATTTCTTTGCATGCCTACCTACCCAGATGACTTAACATGAATGACTTTAGAAAGCGGTGTTAGTGGTGTAAGAGGGCAAATTCTTTTGTAATATTCTCTGGACTTTCCGCGTTGTAATTACTAATTGAAAGATTTAAAGTTTCGTTAAGTGATAACAGTTGAATAATTAGATGATTAAGTGGACCATCAAATACTGTCCTTGGGATTTCGCAATCTTCAATTTGCACCGATTTATCTTGATATTAGAAGACCTACTTTAAACAAATAAACTTAATATTGGCGTTTAACATATTAATATTTTGGTACGGAATTAAGCTTTAAAATTTTATTTAAAATATTTTACGAACAGTTTTTTAGACTGACTTCTTTCTTTGCTCTTTATGTTTAATGGAGAAATGCAAGGCACAACCACTTTGATATATTTCTAAATAAATAGCTGCCAATGCTCTCCGTTGTGGTCAACAATGGTGGGAAGATGTATTAAAAAGTGTGTAAAAAGGGGGAAATGACTTGTAATAAGGAATAGAAGAGAGAAAAAAGAATTGAAAAAAGGAGGACAAAGAAAGATGTGGTGATAGGAATCAAGTAGTCTCAGCAATCCTGAAATTAGTTGAGATGAGGAAACACCGATATCAACCGTGTAGCTGAGGGCTTTTTGGCTTCCCAGCCATCACAAAAGGACAAAAGAAAAGGAGTAAAAAGTGGGAACATGAGTAGGGAAACAGCTCAAGATTCCAGAGTCTCTTGTAATAGATCAGAAGGGAACAGTTGAGGGTTGAGTGAGTGTACATCAGATAGTGTCGATACTAATAGGGAACAAATTTTCGTTTCTTGCACTCTTACTCTTATCATTTCAGAGTTAACTGGAAAAACAAACATTCCTCGAAGATGTTTTGGTGGTTCCTTTTTTTCTTGTTCTTGTTCTATTTTTAAGAATCTCTTCATTATCTCTCCGAAACCAATTTATTTTATTGGAAAATATTCAGTCCGTTACAAATTTGTTTGAAGAAATTCGTTTTTCATGTAGCCTAATTTTTAATCAGCTTCTACTAATTGGCTCAGGTGGTTTCATGGCAGTGTCGGACTCAAGTGTCAAAGTCCAGCTTAAGCTGTCCTGAAAAATGCCCCTTTATAAAAATCTCAACTCAAAATTTTACGAGTTTTGTTGCCCATTGCATAACTAATTGGATTCAGTCTTATGTAAAACTTTTTTTTTTAAAAAAAGCGAAACCTTATCTTTTAAGAAAGCACCTCTCTCATTTTAAAAATTAAGCGCAGGAGCAGTAACTGAGGATATAAGTGATAGCTGCAAGCTGATAACCCTTTGCATTTAAACATCCTCTCGTGGTAAAGCTGCAGCAGTCAATACACTTGACAAATGGGCTCCGATTAGACTTGACAAATGCACACACGACCACCATTATCTGATGATGAGGCTCTTAGTTCTGGAAGCTCGCGAACGCTATCATGTCACATCCTCCAACTGCAATGTCCTTAGAAACTGGAGAAGCGCCTGTACAAATGTGCACATTCCTCCGCCTAAACCACTCTTCCCGGAATGGAATATTGGGGAGATGTAAGTAGAAACGGAGAAAAAAAATCTTTTTCTTTTTTCAGAATCGGAGTCAAACGGCTCTAGATGGAAAGTCAAACAGAGGAACGATATTTTTTAAAAGAAAAAAAAGGGGAACTCTCTCTCTCTCTCTCTCTCTCTCTCTCTAACTGGAAGAGAGTGACTGTATAATAAAAGAGTCAAGCTGTGACATTGAAACGATGTTACTCCGGCACTCTGCTCCTCTCCATTTTCTTTTGTGTGAGTCGTCCTGTTTGTAATAATGTTTGTATTATAGATCCAGGCTGATAGAAGGGATAGATAATAGGAAAGGGAATAAAATAGGCAGTATAGGTAGTGTTATGCTACTGTTACTTCAGCATCAGCATATCAGCTCGTCCCTTTTTCTCTGGGTGGATGCCAGTATCATTGTTATTAATAATAAATGGAAATGATTTATAGAGATAAATTCATGGATAGCTTTGAATGTGTGCATCCCTGATTTTCCTAATGTGCTTTATTGTATTTCAGAGAATTGGGGGAAATTATCCATTTTGCGAGAACAATTTCAAAAGTGTGTGACGAAATTGTGTGGCGTGTGGTACAGTAGAACCGAAAAAAAATATATGGCGATAGAGCAGCAGTAAATGCTAATGACTTGTGTTCCGTACTAAATTTGACTTTTTATTAAAATTGAAATAATTTTTAAAATTTTAAAGTTTACGTAGTTAAACGCCGGTCAAATAATGTAGTCCTACCGCATATTATGTAAGTAATGTTAGATCATTCGATTTTCCAGAGTGTGGTATAATTCTAATTCCAGTACTTCAGGTATGTATGTNTTTGACTTTTTATTAAAATTGAAATAATTTTTAAAATTTTAAAGTTTACGTAGTTAAACGCCGGTCAAATAATGTAGTCCTACCGCATATTATGTAAGTAATGTTAGATCAGTCGTTATTGACACTCGGTCCCTTTTTGTCGCAGTAACTGATATACAGGGGTACCTGACTACGTCATAAACGATTATTAGAAGCACCTGGAGCATCCGAGGTGCCAGCCTAGAAAGAAAAAGAGGATGAAGGCTGGTCAGGATGTGGGTCATACACTGGAAGGTGAGCAGGCACCGAAACTGCTACTTTGAAAATGGAAAAGGAGTGCTTCAAAAAAGACTCTTTTTTGAAATCTCTTTGTTTCCTTGTTATCATCTCTAGTCCATCTTGAAATCTTCAGCTCAAGACTTAAGATCTCTGTAAGCCATTCATGTAAAAATGCTTTATTACCTGCTGCATACGTAATAAGAATGTGGCAGTGTTGATGTACCGCTTGGCTGAACAACGGCTGAACAGTCCAGTCCACATTATTACCTTTTACTATTCTCGTCAAAGTAAAAGAAGAAGCTACTAATTCCATCAAGGAGCCATCTGAAAAGAGCCGCCCCCTTCATTGTCAAAGTGATGATACTGATGATGGTGGAGATTGAGAAACACAGGTAGTTGCGGTCAGGCCACTATGTACATTTCCACATTTTCCTAATACTGCTGGATATAAGCCAATAAAAAGGAAAAGGCACTGATGGCATTACAGAAAAAAAGAGAGTAGATCGGGAAGTAAGCTCTTACGGCTTTTCCTGGTAGTTGTTAATGTTGGGGTGATGAATTATTCAGACTTTTATGTACTTATCCCACATTTCAAGGTCAACAGTTCCCTCAGGGATAATGAAAAAAATGATGTTGCAAGTATTGTCCCGTGACGAGCCTCCTACAACTCGAAAAAGGACTCGAAAAGCTGCTAACAGCCACTTTTCGTAGGAGACAGAAGAGGCTTCTAGATAAACTTAGGAAAATGTTTTAGCTGGTCAAGTATGCAGAACAGAACATGGAAAATTATCGATTCTAATAATAGTGAAAACTGAGTTTTAAATTAATTTTACTTTTAAAAATAATCTGATACGCCTACAACTACCAACTTAATTATTGGCAACGAATGAGAGAACTAATAAATATGGGATATTTAATAGACAGATTTTTATATCTGTGGCTCATCTCAGGGTGTAAGGTAGGCAGCTAGAAAAAATCGTGATATAGATAAAAGTTTAATTGCCACGATTTATAATGAGTTTGCTCACTGCTCCCTACTGCATTTTTTTCCGCTGAGAGTTGATTATGAAATTGGAGCTGCGATATTATATATCGGGAGCCAATCTCAAAATTAGCATTTGATGTATGTGCTCACTTGCAGTGTAAAAATGCGTTTTTTTTTCATTTTAATGAAAAAAGTTCAAATCATTCACCCTAATCACAACAAGCTTGCCCACCCACGCATTTCAGATGCACATCAAAGGAAAAAAAATATTGTAGTTAAAAGCTGAGATTAAAAATTGCTTTTCGCTGCGTGCCACACACCACATTTGCCCGGCCAGGCAGGGGATTGGAAAATAGTGATGGCACCGTGGGCGCGCCCAAACAGGAACTGCTTGCTGCTATCATGATGTTTTCATTACAAAAGTGATTTTATTGCCAATACCGTTTAATTAGCGAGGAATCTTTCATTTTCAGGGAAGCTGCTTTCAATTTATTTTACCTCGACTTTAAACTTTTCCGCTCTGGCAAAGACACCAAGATCAAAGTTTTTATTTAAAAAAATGTTTCAGTTTTAATTGCATTCTTACACCTGTCCATCTTCAGCAGTAAATTTATTATAGCTGTTTCCTAATCAGTAATTTTCTACGTTATCATCACGGCAAAAGCTAGCTTGATCACTGGCTCTGATATAGCTTCACTCACTGCTTTTTCAATCCTTAAAAAATCAGTCATAAGGTAAAATGCATCTTTTTTCCTTATCTTCCACACATACGCACGCGAAATCGCTAACTGGTTTCACGCACTAGGTGGAATCAGTAGAAAACTGTTAAAAATTTAATAAATGTTCGTAAGATGGTAATATACCTATATCCCTTAAGGTAAGGAAACGCGAGTGGGCTGAAGGGGAGATATAAATTTTGCAATTAATAAATCATTAGCTCACAACCAATTAGTTTTTAATTGAGGGCATTAATGGAAAAAAATGCTTTATGCAATTCAGGAGAAATCATTAATGCACTTTATGATTTATGTTTGGGGGAAGAGATTTTTGTGCGCTAATTGATTCCGATAACAGTAATCACATAAGTTTTTGTATCATGTTGGAAGTTTATTCGTGGTAAGGACTACACCGTTCTCTGTATCTAGGTATATTGGATTGATGATGAGGCACGGCCCACAACTCAAACCGATTTTGAACCTAACAAGTTTACAAAGTTCAACGTCGTTATCATTATTTTAATTGTTTGAGTAGTTTATATATTTATCAGGTAGAATCTAGAACTCTGTTGTTGAAATTGTTGTTTTTGTTAATACGTGTGGTGGAAGTAAATAAACGAAACATGCCGGGAGGAAGTGGCAGTTATAATTCTACTTTTCAACAAACATGGAAGCCGAGACCCAAACACTTCGCTGACTGAACTTTAAAGTGATTGGTTCCGATGAGTTAACGTAGCTTAAACACGGAGGATTTTATCTTCATAATAATATTACTTTCACTGAGATGCTAAGCGCATACGTGAATTATTACAAAACTTTAAAGCTTTCTCCCTCCCTAAACGGGCCTGGTTCACATCTTCAATCTTAGGATTTTAGTTTTACTCAATGAAGCCATAGCCATTACCAAATAGTTTTAAAAGTTTTTTAATGTAAAACTATCCGCATGTATCGGCTATAGATCATTGCAGTATGCATAATACGATAGTCTTACAAAACTGTATGATTAATATGGGGTCTATGTTTTGCATACTAAAAGCTCATCTTTCGCAGAATCTGCGCTTTACTTTCACTGTATTTTACTTGCAGTCTGTTTTGGACAGGTTAAATTAAATGTTGAAATTCATCATCTGCGCACGCACACTCACACCACGTTTAATAATAAACTTTCAATATTTTCCGAATGAAAAATGGACTCCGCTAAACTGCACCAGTAGGTAGAGAGGGAGCCATGCAGTATATTATCTTTCCTTGGATCGCACCGCACCACACTCTCTCCACTTTACTTCCTTCCTTCCTTCCCGTCCAAAGCGGTGTACAAAAAGTGACAAATGATTATTAGAGAGGGAAGTTATTAATGGACATTAGTTCCTAGTGACACGATCATGGGTCGGGTAATTTGAACATTTGTCTTGTGCCTTTTGCCAAGTTGTGCTAATAACAGTACACCGACAAAAAAACCGACGATCCCATTCACCGATATGAAAGCGATGGCGATAGCACTTCCTCCTCCACCAAACACCACCATCACCACTCTCCCATCCCATTTCCTCCTTCACACTCAAAGACTCAAAGGAAGCCCGGAAAATGTTTCATCTTCTCTTATTTCCCGTTAAAGGACAAACGTAGAAGGTGCACATTATTGCAGACACCATTCCAATCATTTGTCGCACTCGCTCCCATCTCATTTGACAACAGTGCATATCCATTAATACATCCTCTCACCCGTCCTGTTTAGTATTTCGCTTGGCCCATTCATAAAATTTTTTGCAGTTGTCGCATTCCCCTCTTAAAAGAAAGGTGCTCCTAAAAACCACCGATTCCTTCCTAAGACTTTTTTCTCTGGAAACGGTAACTACTCCTTGAGAGAATATTATCCCAGCCGATAAAATATATCCATTCTTATGACACTTGGCAGCGCAAACTTCTTAAATTCATATAAAGCTACTGAGAAACAAAAAAAGTGTTTGCAGAATGGAAGAAAAATCGCCTTTTTGCCATGAGGTGCTCGGCGACCAGGACCATAGCCTTCCCAACATTCGTCCTCTCTCTTTAACGGCGAGTCCCGCTGAGGGAGGAAGCAAGTCTTTTGGATCCATACATCAAAGGGATAAAAATGGAAGGAAATGCCGGTAAAATGGAATAAAATGAGATATTCCGTAGTCCATATGAGGGGAATGCACGTGGATCGAACAAACTTCTTAAATTCATATAAAGCTACTGAGAAACAAAAAAAGTGTTTGCAGAATGGAAGAAAAATCGCCTTTTTGCCAAGAGGTGCTCGGCGACCAGGACCATAGCCTTCCCAACATTCGTCCTCTCTCTTTAACGGCGAGTCCCGCTGAGGGAGGTAGGGAAGTCTTTTGGATCCATACATCAAAGGGATAAAAATGGAAGGAAATGCCGGCAAAATGGAATAAAATGAGATATTCCGTAGTCCATATGAGGGGAATGCACGTGGATCGAGCCAAGCTGGAAAAAAAATTTTTACACCACCTGCACATATTTTTCCTCTTTTTCTCCTGCAAAATTATATCCCTCCGCGAGCTTTATTTTTGGTGTTTAGTAGAGAAAAAAAGTTGAAAAAGGGAAAAGTGGAAAGGTATGAGGCATATGGGAGGGTATTTACACCGCATGTAAGATGTATTTTTTAGCTGTGTAATCTGAGCAAAGAGGGATCCGATGGCACCCTTTTCCCAAGGAACTTTTCTAGGTGCGTTTTCCCCTGGCTTTTCCAGATTTATAGAAAAAGAGAAAAAACGAGCTTGGTTGCAACGTGCCTGCAAACTACCCAATCCAATCCAAATCTCATCGCGTCATGATCATCATCATCATCCTCCTCCAATCCTCCAGGAAAAGTTAAAGTTGCT
>JAHZND010000077.1:0-24308 GCA_027744115.1 Acrocyrtus sp. NNG-2020
AACTGAAAATGAGTTTTGCCCAATAAATGTCTTAGGGCGAATAGGTGGGCGCACGTCATCTTTTGACCTCGTATTGTGAGAATGCACTTCCTCACTGAGCTGAAAAACGTTGTCAAAGTAGGGTACACACTTTACTTTACTTTACTTATACACTTACGTGTATATTCCAAAAGTTCAGCTAGTGAGAGAAAATGAGTTCGCTCAGCTTATTTTTGCATGCATCTTTAAGCTGAATTATTTATGAAAATGAAAAGGGAAAAATTCAAATATAATTGCATTACATAATATATATAAAATGAACTTTGCTTGCTGTAGATCTGATATACCGTTGATAGGTGGAATGGATGAGAGCATTACTCCTTTTAAAAACTCACCAGTGATGTCTCCTACAGACAATTTCGGCAGCTTTCGCAATGGCAGCTTCACAAAGCGGAATGAAGCTAATAATATGACAGCATTAAATACTGTGCGGGATTATTCGAGAGGAAATACTAAGAAAATCCGGAATAGTGGAACTACGACAGCTCGTTCATCGTTCCCATCACATTCAGGAAGGAAAAAATCTCCGACGCTGTATCGTAATACACATGAAGAGGATGAAAGGCTCCACGGCAAAAAACATGCTGACTCGAAATTTGTGGATGATGATGAGGAGGAAAGATACTTAGCTCCATCGCCTCGTCAAATTGTGTACGAAAATGGCGAAACGATCCCTATAGAACTATCCGTATTTGCTATGACGGAGAGCGGATCATCCTGCTCAGCAATGAATGACAGACAGAAGGGAAATCTCGACGGAAAGTATACGCCAATGGAAAAGGAAATTCCTCCAAAAATAACCGATCGCCCAAGTTGCACGCAACGTGACTCTGTAGCAACTGGTACCACTGATGGCTCTCGAAACAATGAACTAATTAGTAGAAAAGCTCCCTTGCGTATGCCTGCTGTGCAATCAAATGAGTTTGATCAGGAGAAAGTTGAAAGCTGCCTGGGTGTTGAAGCCGGCAAGCAACAAAACTATGCGTTTACAAAAGAAAGACGGTCCAGTGTGCAAAGTCCAGATTCTGGGATTATTACTCAGAGAGCATGTGAATCGGGGAACAACTGTGACTCTTCTGGGCAGACCAGTCTAGTGGGGGAACTTGAGAACGTGTTCGAGGAAGATATTGAAGAAAGCTGCGGAGGTGGAGAGGAAAACACAAAGGGTAATGGAAATAATGTGTTTTCCCATTCGGTGACACGGATGAGCGTAGAGGTTGGGGGCTGCGAAAGTGTGAGACCTTTCGGGAAAGGAACACCGTCACCTCCACCAAGATACTCGGATAGTGATTGCAGCGTTACAAAAAACTCTCCGACTGAAAAGCACTTTGTTCAGTCCAGTTTACCTAAGAAGCGGCCAAAGCTCTTACTTCCATTTGTACATGTCAATGATATGACCATTATCGAGAATAGGTCTTACGACCTAGAGGAGACCTAAATAGCCATTCGCGGTTTTTCTCGGTATTGCTTTCATCACCTTTCTTGGTGGCCCGTAATGGATAGCTGTTGCATGAACATGAGCGCTTTTCTGGTTGTTTCAGCCGTCAATTTGACTGTCAGTATTATTGAGGTAGGTATACTTGTTAGTCATTTTATTGTAATTCATTGAATTAGGTATTAAGTGCTAGTCCTTGGAACTGGCGTAGGGGTAAAATTGATGAACGTCTCTACAATCTGGGCTTTTCAAATCAAAAGGTTTTTCCTTTTATTGTCTTTTGTATCTTTTTGTACTGTGCTTGGTTAAAACAGTCATGTTACTTTAGATGTAGGTGTACTCCTTACTTAAGGTATACACTATGTTCACTCTCGCTTTTTCGATTTGTTACTTCCACCACTACATTTAACCTTGCTCAGTAAAATGTTTAAAATGTTTAAATTGATCAAGTATAATTTACGGACATCACATTTCCCTCACAAAGTCCATTGAAGCATATAAAACATGTTAAAATGAACCATTTTATGGTAAAATACTACAAATGTTCGCAGGCATAGACACCTACGTGAATTCCCTTTCATTTAATTAAGAGTGATGAAAGTCGGTGGGTGCTATACTCAGGTGCAAGACTTCATTTCGTCAACTTTGCACAAAAAATCTATTTATGTACATGTAATCTATAGGTAATTGCATAGGTATGTGTATATTATAAATGTGATATGCTCAGTACAAAGCTAGTACGCGGTGCTGATGCTGAAAAATATTTTTGTCATTGTTCAGTGGTTTCTGTTCTTATAAATTAGAAAAGAAAAAAATGAAATAGAAGTTGGAATTTAGCGATCGATTGAAAGCCAAGGTCTGGGATCAAAATCAACTGCGTATGCACATGAAAGAGATTTTCCCTTAAGGGTTGGGTGCTGGCTGTGGAGAGCACACCTATTCGCGTGATTTTTTAGTAAACATGAATTGTATGCATAATCGCAGCTTTCACCAGGCTTAACTAAATATGTTCAAAATGAGTCAACATTCAATATTTACTTCCAGGACCAAACGAACATATTTATGTGCCGTGCTAATTTCAGTTCAAGTAACTAACTATGCATATTAGTGTAAAAGTATGGTGGTTTTGGTTTTGCGGGTTGTGCATGTGAATAGGGAAGAACGTGAGAAAAGTTGCCAACTTAGTGTGGGTTTCCGTTGAATAGCAAGGAAGTGTGATATGGTATTCCCCCTGAATGCTGGATAGCGGATAAGTTTCTAGTACCTACTTATGTACCTAGAATTATAGAAAGAAAATTATATTCCGGATGTTACAATATTGTCGTTTTCGATAGTAATGTTTAATGTTTGTGTACTCGTTTTGGCGCTCGAATGTTGTTTTGTGCACTTCTGAAATAAGAAATGTCGTAAAACTGCAATTATTATTTATTTATAATATATCAACAAATCAAATTCGCCCTACTTGTTGTGATACGTGTTCTAAATGCAAAACGGTAAGATAAAAAATATTATACAGGTCTGGATACTGAAATCCTAAAAAAATGGGTATCGTAAATATTAGTTGATATACAGCATGCATGTGCTGATGTCTTTGATCTTCCTTGCGCAATGTGCTTATTAATTTGTTCAGTTGGAAAGAAAACAAATATTTGCAAAAAATCACGTTTTCACCTGTCATCACGACCATGTGAAATGTGTTTGATGTGGAATTATAGACGGCACCCATTAACCTATATAGGTATGTACATAATGACTTACAGGCCCGTGTAAAAATGCTGAAAAACATATTTCCGAATTGTGACAGAATATTCGCCTGCACCGATGAGTATCGATGTTACATCCCATTCAACTGAACTCAAAAGGGAATCATAACATAAGTAGTACCAAATTCCCTGTACCACTTCAAAGTGAATTTCCTAGAAAAATAATTTGTAGTATTTAGTTAATTAATGCATGAATCATACTAAATCGCTGGAACAGTATATAGACACGTGTGTAAATATCAGTACCTACTACCTAGTCCTACCTACAGTACCTAGTCTAGTCAAATCAAACAGGGGGTGGTTAAATATAACCCATTTACTATGTAGAATGAATATAACTGTAGCTTGTTTATGGTGTGATATTGCCAATTATATCATTCTTGTAATAGTTATAATGTGCAGGTGTAACTATTAGTATAATTTTCAATTTCGATAAATGTGGAACTTGTGAAAGACCCGATAACAGATTGTGAATGCACATATTGGATTCCTAAAGGGACTTGCACTTTGCACTCGACTGCTCCGGTTATCAGACTGTTTCAGTGTACCCCAAGGAGCTAGTAATACTCAAATATTTGCTCGTCTCTTTGTTTATTGACGTTGACACTGCATAAATAAACAACTTACCACTTACATAGAGAACATGCTATTGTGTGTGTATAAGACTTGTAAATTCTCTGATAAATAACATGTTACTGTATTGAAAATATGTTATCATGTGAATGGTCTCAAATTCTCATTGCTCTTTTGAAACAATTATTAATGTATTGACTGACTGAATTTCGAATTTATACTGATGATATTTACTAAGTGTATTTTTATGCGAAATGTTTAAAAAAGCGGTGGTGTGCATGGTTCTAGTGAATGTAAAACGAAAAAATCATAATTTCATAGTGTCAGCAGAACCTTTGGAAATCCTTCTACATAATTCAAATCTGTATTTTATCATCCGTGGACTCACAAATAAATGTAGTCAGATCATAGTAGTGACTGGAATAGACATGTAACTATTGTATAGGATTGTATTATGAAACTTTTAGATCTCCTTTCCAGTCTTTATGTCAAAAGCAAAAGTATTCTCTAGTGATATCAATTCAAAGGCTGTTATTCCTTTGTGCTGTATTGTGTTGTGATTTTTTATGAATTAGCAACATGCATTCCCGGCACCATCGATTTTCGCATGAAACTAAAACCCCTTTGTTGTAAACTCAATTTTTTGTTCGTAAGTACCTAATTGTAATAAAAACGAGGCAATGTACAATCGTTGTGAACAATAAATGAACTTCACTTTCACTTTATTTGGAAACGTTTTGGATACTCTATTACAGTAAAAGAATCTATCTAAACTGCTAGACATTGACATGCATACATACTTGCCACTTGCATGTAAAAAATGTTTAATGTTGCATGCCTAAAAATGTAGGTACTTCAAAATCAAAATATACCTATGCATATTTTATTTCATGAAACTAGATTGATTTCACTGAAGCTTCTAAATATCTCAAATAGATCTCTTTGTTAGCAGAACTTGAAAAAATCCCAGAAAAATATCATTATAGTTTTGTCCCAATAATGGCGAGCTATGCCGTAAACAGTGTAAACTGCAAACACTACCAACATGAACACGCATACATACATACATACATACAAAAGTACATTGGGAAATTTTATCCATCTGAAATTTGGAAATTATATGATAATGCGATTTCTTTGTTCTTAAAATACCTAGTTTTCACGTAGTTGCCCTCTCACCTAACTCTTGCAAATTGGAGAAGTGATGTACTCGAGCTCAACAACTCCACTTGCAGACTTGCACTTTAACAGAGCAGCATTGCTTGACTTGGTGTGTATTGTGTTGTGTATGCATTACAAAATCTGATCTCGATCAGGGTCTCTAGCAGTAGAGCATAAATTATTAGCAAGAAAATCAGCATGAACTTTTCTGGAAAGAGCCACCATTGGTGAGACAGAGACATCAAAGCTTCTAAACAAGCTTGTTAGCTATGCATTCTAGGAAATTCAATTATAGCTATCAACCAATTCCTTGAAAAAACGATTGCACAAAGATCTTTTTGCTTTCATTCAGCTAAATAATCGCGCAATTATTTCTGTGAACTCCGTAGCATTACCGCTGCTACTGGGATAGAAAATCAAGGAGGGGAGCACTAATGTTCGTCTGATCACTTCTAATATTTACTGACATCAAACATCAACACATTATAAGTTCTGAACTATATGCACTGAGCGACTTTTGTGCTTCGGCTGTAATTGGATAAAATGTTGGAAAATTCATCTCTCTGTTCTATTTGCTAACTTTAAATGTATTACTTTGTACTTTGATCAGGACGGCATGTTTTTTCCATTCAACATAAACAAAAATAAGTAATAATTTTGTTATCATTACATTGTATTACCATTAGTATGTATGTATTCTGTACTAATACAATACGCATATCTTTCAGTCATAATATTGGGTACCGCGAGCATTACACATGTTTTTTTCTAAGAAAAGCAACGAGGAGCATAGCATGAGTTTTTCTAGTAGTATGCTTTGTTGTATAAAACTATTGTAAAAGCATACACCAAACGTTAACTCTGTGTTTGCAATCTCAACTTGACTCCTGCCCTTTTGGAAGTTTTCTAAAACTAGAAACTATTTAAACTTTTTAACTAATTTTTGTTACATACATTGGAAATGGAAATGTATAGGCAGAGGTATATAGTAGTTCCGATAGTATTATTTAATTATAGCATAACACATAAATTACAACCAATGCAACAATCAACAAAAAGCAGGATAAAAACTTGATAATCCTTTCAAAGCAAATTAATAAACTGCAAATTAACAACAAAATTAACAAAATGATCATTATACATACCGCCAAACAGTAGTAACTATTCATTTAAAAGTTATTAATTGAATTTAAATTAACAGTTGAGAAATAAAGTTGATTGATTTCATGATAGTTCTATCATGAGATCCCAGTATTGTGTAGTACTTAAATAATGCGGCATTGTAGTGGGAAAATGGATGGCTGTCGACTTGTCATCACAAATACGGTGGTAGTTTCTAAGATGAGATTTTTAAAAGGCAATGCAATTAATAGTTCATGTAACAGGAACGTTTATTATAAAATATAACTTAAGTAATAATAATTTATACAGATAATTTTGACACTTTAAACAAAAAACAACAATTTATTTTTGAACATTAAATTCAAAGCGTACATATAGGTATATTCCTTCTTTATCTGCACTTTTCTCTAACAAAAGAAACAAAAATTATTCGTAGGACGTTAACGGAGCTGAACTTATTCTTAACGGATTCAGGAAAAGCATAATGAAGTTTATTAAAATATGTGCATGTAAAATTTATTTAAAATTGTAACTTTTACCCTAATCTAAGCTTATCAATTTCCATACTATTACCAACCAAACATATATTCCATGGCTTTGGTCAGTAGCCCTGTAGAAGCTGTGGGAAGCGGTATATTTTCATTTCCACTAGGCGATAAAGCGCTTGTGTTTTGATGGGGGGCTATAAACGATCCGTTTCCACCTAGTCCTGGTGAAGCAAGCTGACTTGCTCCAGCAAGCGGTCTGATACTTCGTGCTTTTGCAGAAACTGCCGATAACGAACTGTCTAAATTTCGTTCTTGTAATGGAGATTTTGCTGAAGCAGGTTGTTGGCTTGTGGAAGAACTTGTTTCAGGAATTGATTCGGCCTCCTGTTGAGGTTTTCCATACATTGCAATAACCTCAATAGGACTGCTAATTACACCAACCATGATCGTTCCTCCTAATACTTTTCCATTGCAAGCTAATGCCTTTCGCGCATCTATCCTAGATGTGTACTGAATATGAAGCCAGTTTCCTCCAGGATTACACTTACTTTGAAGTATTGAACCATACTGCGAGAAATGTGTGTAGATAAACGACGCAGCAGCAGGAGGGAAACCTTAGTATAACAAATAAATAAAAATAAAACATAATAACAATAATAACATGTAGGCTATTTTATTATGCATTTTTTAAAGTCATTTTTATACCAAACACGGTTATCCAGTTAGAATCCGCCGTGGGAATAACTCCAGATTCTTTTTCGATTGCTTCCCGAGCTATCGCTGCTCCTGGCACAATATTAGCGTTGTTTTTCAGAAAAGGGGAATTTAAAAAGTTTGAAATGTCTTCAGATGAACCTTAAACAAAGAAAATAAATTAAATACATATCAGTACAGATTATCGACAAAACAACAACAACTGTTAAATAGACTATCTTGACTTTATTGCTTCTTATTCTTACCAAAGCCGTAGATAGGGGGTCCAACTTTCTTTTTCTCTTTATTATCCTCATTTTGTTGTTGGCCATGCGTGGTTGTGCTCTGACTCTCATTAAATCGTAACTGCCGACTCGGGCCTTGGCCTTGAGCCCTTTTTGTGTAAATTCCACCTCCAATAGCGTTCGCTCCCTCTGCTGGATTACTATATCCCCCCATGACTTGTTGACCACCCTCCTGTTGTTGAGCCCACCCAGGTGACTTAGCTTGAGGCGACCTACTCCCACTTGCACCCATAACAGGGGGAGAAGTAGAAGGGGATCTATCAAACGTCCTCCGTGGTCGGGGTTGAACAGCAGCAACAGCATCGACTCCGGTTAAAAATGCAGGCATGTACTGCGGGCGAGGTGGACTATGAGGATTTCTTTGAAGCTGTTGGTATTGTGGTCCACCTATTGTATTTGGCTGCACCTGACTAACTGGAGAACAATGCATGGGCTCCGCAATTTCCTATGTAGACAAAATAATTTTACTTTTTGCACTATTTTCCTTTTTACTAGCCATCATAAGAAATAACAAATAACAAACAAAAAATGCAAGAAGTTTATAAATTCTTTACATCTCTTGGGCTGTGACCGTGAACGTAATGAGGTAAATTCGGATTGTGCTGCTGCTGTTGGTACGGATTGCTATGATGATAAGCGTACCCCCCAGACATAGCTCTTGATCCGTAGCCGTATGGCTGCATATTTGAGTACTGTGCGGGGGAGGTGAACCCATGGGTAATTGGACTGGATGCAGGTTGATGGTGTGTAGAGTTTGAAATCATTGTTGATGAATAAGGAGGAGGTGACTGATATACTCCTCCCACAATTGATGGTGGTGATTGAATATAGCTAGATGCACTTCCACCAACATACATAAACGGTGACACTGGAGTGGCATTCGCCAAACTTCCAGGAGTTGTCGGGTTATTATGTGGAGTGAACACAATCGGTCCCCCTGAAGCCGGAAACTTGTTTCCTGCTGGACTCTGGAATATTGGTGAACCTCCTCCAATTGACGGAATATGACCTACCCCAAACCCCGAGCTATTTGGCGACACCATGGCAGACCCTATCGCAGTAATTGAGTGCTGGTGAGAAGATTGAAATCCACTTCCGGGGGTACCAATCCCAATCCCACTTGTAGAAGCACCACCGCCAAACATCTTTGTGCTTATATATAATTTTGAATCTATAACTAAATTATTCTCTTCTAAACAGTTCTTTAGCTCTCAACACTCTTTCTACTCTTTCACTTTTAATTACTTATACTTAGGCTAATTTAATTCCCACATAAGTTTATCAAATTCCAAATGAGTCAGTTGGCTGTTTTACTATGTCGCATCAGTTACGTATGGTATATCACATCAATTAGCAATTTAATTTTTTTAAGTAGCATTGCCAAAGTCAAAGTGAAAGTAGAAGCCGTTAGCAGTAGTACCGTTTTTTGTAAATAATAGTGAGGCTCACTCCAGTGAGCAACTGACTATGAGCAGGAACACGTAAGAACTGGGACTGGGAACGAAGAAGGCAAAATACAAGCTGTTGCTGTTAGCTCCTTCGCTCCAGGGATAAGTGGGGCAACGCAATACTTGTGGTGGTGCTCAGATGGATCAAGTAACGGTTTTCACGACCAACTAAAAGTAGATCGGTAACAAAACAGGGCCTGGTTAATTAGGTAGTTTCCGGATACCAAATAGCTAATTAGGTTATGTGGTATGGTGACCCAAATGTACCTTACCACAACATTAATTTAAAAAGGTCACCTGTCGAAAATTGCGAACTCCAACTCGATGCTCATGCCCAGTTTTTAAAAATGTCCTAAAATGAGCAAAATGTTCAATCACAAAAGACCTCGAATCTACGTAGAAGTTTGTAGCTGAGCATTAAATTAAAGTAGTTGCTTTTTCTAATTCTAGTAGATTTGTTAAAATATGTCTCTAGCTAAACATACAAACAGGAAGTTAACAAAAAAGGCACCGCCCGTGTACACGTGTAAACGTAACAAATGGTCACTTGTTTATTCTTATAATTTATGGATGCATCTATTTTCTGATATAAGTACCGACAGTAAAATATTGTATAGTAATTCCCAAATATTTTAAGTTTATTTGTATAACATTTATATACATTGGAATTAACAGTGATAGCAGAATCATATACAGTAAATACATGTACACGTAGTACTAGATTGTAATTTGTAATTGTAAAATATTATTCAATATAAGACACATTATAGTATAAGTATAGCAAATATACGCAATGTGGTTTAATTGAAGTGAAATGGAAGATATTTATGTTTAAAACGTACTTCAAGTTCCAAAAATGTGAATGGCATATTAAATTTATATGAAGGCAAAATGTGCATATGTAATTAAAGATTCCACGAAAATAAATGGTGCTTAACTAGCATGTCTTGTACACCACTTTTAACATCCAATTTCTCTTCCTTCATTGCTTTCAGTTCCCAGTCGACAGATAAATTAAATGAAAATTGTGACAGAATCCTCAACTCGCATTTTAATCCTATCCAACCTGGGCTGTTCATAATACTCCAGGGATAGTACCTATAAGGAAAAGACTCAAGTAATTTCATTGGGTTTTTAGTTTGGAGATGAAACGAGCAAACTGGGTTTGAATAGATACCATTTATTCACTATCTCAGAACTGGAACACAGGATTTCGACCCACAGATGCAAAACTTGCTCATTCAGTCCAAGACAAATAAGGCTTCTAAGCTTCACATCCATTTGAACTTTATCATGAGATCGGTTTACTAGCTCCACGCATCTGTACAAAAGCTAGTAAAACAACAATTAATTTAAAAATGTTTAAATAAAATTTTAACTTTATTTGCTTATTTGCTTATTTGAAGAACATGTTTGTAATGAGCACTCACAAGTAAATAATGCTTATTATTAGTTTAGCTAGGCTCTTTAAATCCTTTATAATGTCTCTTACTCTAAGTCTAAATCATAAGTTTTTAACATAAAAAATTCTCTAACCGAAGACCATTTAGATCACCTATCCAGCAATGTTCATCCTTGCAGTTTATAACAGTAATTATGTCGTTTTTACGAAAACCCAATTCATCGTCATCTCTTCTTTCAAAATCTGTACAAATTAATATTTTAAAATTAAACATTTATTAAATATGAACATGGTCTACCAGTTTTATGTTCTAGTTCAAAGCAAAATGTTTATGCCATGCTCATTGCTTCTTCTTGCTACTTACCTACTAGGGCTTTAGCTCGCTTGTATCCATTCGGATTATACCCCTGAGTAAATCTCTCAAAATCCTTCGCATGAGATTCTTTTGAAAAATCAGGCTCTAAGCTCATTTTCATGAAATTTTGATCGCTGGAAATGAAATGTCTACCAATTTGGGTGATAGCATCATGTAGTTCGACCATAATTTCTATTTTGAATAAAAATATATGAGCAACTCTATTAGCTGAAAGGAATTCTTATCTGCACTGAAAAAGAACTACAAAAATGGCATACCAGTTTGGCGAATATTTTTGGTTTTTAAATCTTCAGGTCCACCATTTTCTCCAAATATAGTTTTCAAAACGTTAGTACCACTTTTTGATTTTTCAAGTTTTCGCAAATCTCTCTTCTTTACTCGGCGACACTTACTGGAGAAAACGGAGCCATCAGAAACCACTTGAGAAGCACATTTTCGTCGTTCTTGCTCCAGCTTATTTGAATTAATTCCGTCGAAATCTTTTATTTCAAGAGCGTCAAAATCATCTACCTCCGATGGAAGATCCGAGAGAAAGTTAAAAATTTCTGCAGAATTCTTTAGGTTCAGTAAGTCATTCACTATTTAAAAAAGAGGGAAAAAGATAAAATCTTTCTGTAAAATGTCATTATATTATATGCACACAGGTTCAAACAGTTTTTTCTTTAATGTACCTTTAAATTTAACGAGTGCTAACATAACTTTGAATAGGAATGTACAACCTTCCGCAAATATCATATCCCATATTCTCAGCAATATCTTAACATGTACAACAGAGGCAAAAAATGTAAGGAACCAAGTGAACACGATTAATCCAAGCTGAAAAAGAAAAAAAAATGGATATGCATAAACCTTATCTGCAACCGCTGCTATAATATGGAAGGTCAATAAAAAAGAAAGCTCCTATGAACCTCGATATCATGTTCCTTCAAAAGTACATCAACTTCCGGGAAGTACTCAGCAACTAAATTTCCCAAAACGATACTGTCTGTTCGTATCCCAATAAAGTCATTTGTAAAGTAAGACGCTGGGACTACATCCTCAATGATTGTGCACATAAGCCAAAAGCAATCTTCCTCCTCCAGAAGGAGTAATAAATGCGCTACAACTGTTCCAAAACCTTGACAATACCCAACATCTGGATACAGCCAAGACATAGCCCTCAAAATACGCCGCAAACGAGGTATTCCAGGGGAGTCCAGTTTTGAAAAACATCCATTTCCCGGCAAAATTCTTGTAAGGTCCTTTTCTATTTGTTTAGCGTACGAAAAGTATTCGTTCGCCGTAGATTCCTTTACCACTTTCCAATAAGGGAGATGTGACGGATTTGACTTCTTCTCTAAAGCGTTACTTAACCTACACCACCTGCAAAAAAGTAATATGGACCATAAAAGCATGTATACCCATCATGAATACAAATTAAAAGAAAAAGTAAGCAAGCTTATTGGATAATTTACACATTTAAGCATATTAGTATAGGGACTTTACATTTGAGGACGCAAGGAATGTGGGACTCCGCCATTTTGAATCATTTCCCACAGCTTCTGAGTGAGCGGTATCTTCTCGGGAATGGACTCCCAAGAAAGTTCATGAACTTCTTCCCTTGAATGAGAGAACTCCAAGTAAGCCAACCACTGCAATCTGTGTAATAAGAAGTTACCATTCATGTAAGAATTAGCAATTGAAATTTTAAATTTACATACTATGATTTCATGCTCACTACATTATTAACAATTTTAATGCGCGTGCGATCATGTCATACATTTTTTAATGTTAAATAACGCATTAGACGCATATTAACGTTAAATGGCCATAGATTAATTTTCGGAGTCCACAAAACTGTGTTTATTTGTAAACTATGTAAAACTTAATATGTATGAATGGTTCAATGGTTACATATGTACAAAAGAAAGGAAAAATAATAAAAATAAACTAGTAAATTTTACTACAAAACTGTTAATTGTAACTTTCATATAAACCATACAACGTCATGTATTACGTAATTGGTATGAAGTATGAACTGGGTATAGTTGTAAGGATTTGATTGAACGGTCTCAGTTTAGTAATAGTCGGATATGTTACGAACGGTTATTTCTGGAGGAACAATATGAACATCATCTTTAAGTTCGCGATCATCCAAATAACAGCATGCGATGGCAGCGTATTTCCCTAAAAAGTCATGCAAAGTATATTAATTACATTAATTTATTTCATTTCACAATAATTGATTACAATGATATTTTATGATAGGAAATCACAACAGTGCAGTACCAGAAGAACTCGTGTCCACCACAGCTACTTCATTGGGGTAAGTTGCAAATGCAACAACTTGCTTATGTGTATCTGGATCCCAAATTCGAAGTTTTCCATCAGATCCACCCATTAAAAATCTTGACGAATTCTCAAGAAACCTGTAATCATTAAAACATAGCATATATTCACATGGAATTGCAATGTGGATTTTCTTTCAAAATACATAAATCCAAAAATGTGTAACTGCATGGCCTAGAAATAGGTATTACCGAGCAGCGTTTACAGGATGCGATATTCCAGCTTTCTTATCAATATGAGGTTTGAATTTTAGATCCCAAGTTATACTATTTGATTTAATGCTTCCAACAGTTGCTCTACCATCTGCAGTTCCGTAAACGATTTTCTATAAATGATAAAACACAACAATCGTTATATACTGCGTACTTTGAGAATATGAGATGAAGTTCTACTGTAATTATATTGGTTCTTCTTTCTTTCTCGTATTAAAATATGAAGCCTCCGTTCCACTTCCATATTCAACGAATAATAAACTTCAGCAAATACCAGCTTACTTTCAAATCTGAAGATATTGCTAAACATTGAATCTTCATATCTTTAGGATCTCTGTCTGCTGTGATCATAGGTTCACTTGAGTTCCGCACATCCCAAATTCTAAGAGTATTATCGGATAACGCGACTCCTATTAGATTTTCTCGAACTGACATGCAGAGTATCTAGAAGATTTGAAATAGCAGTGTCAGTGATAAAAGTGCTAACAGCAGTACGCATATCAGAAATTCAATGTTCAATAGCACGAAGTTTCAATGCCTTGCATACCTGTTCTTTGACATTTATCTTGTTTACTAAATGATCAGTACTATTACGATTACTCCTACTCCACATCCGAATGCTTTGATCTCGCGCAGCTGTCACAATAACATTGTGCTCATACGAAACATCAACGAAATGTATCGGTCCATCGTGACTCCCAATACATTGTGCTGTGTCATCCTTTTCTAATAATAATTACATAATCACAAAATAAAATCAAGACTAAGACACCTATTATAATAAGACATAAAGACTGTTTTTAACATTATAAACGTATCAATGAGACATGTTACTGAATGAAATTAAAATTTACCAGATGAGGATTGTACCACATCGAAATCCTTCACATATAACTTCTTATCCAATCCTCCAAAGGCAACTGTATAAGAACCCTGTAAAAATTGATGAATTCAAATTTAAAATGCATGACTTTGGTTTGATGTTTGAAAATTAATACACCGCCAGTCTTTCACTGCTTAGCTTATATTGCTAATATGTTAAAATTATTATGGCACACTTAGACACAGAAAAGACAGAATTCTTATTAAAAGATTTCTGAAAATGGCCATAATTAATAAATGTCTTACCACTGGTGCAACTGAAATTATCGGCATGTCATCAGTGGCATATTTTCTATTTAGAACTAGCACTTCGTTTTGGAAATCATACACACGTAATGATCCATCCCAGGACGTAACTGCCAAGAATCTCTCATCATCTTCAGTTTTAGATGGGAGAAATCTGAGCCCACTGATTTCCTCTGTAGGCGCACTCGGCAGCGTTTTTACACTTGGAGTCTTCGTCTTCATATTCTTGCTGTCCACTTGTCAATTTCTATTATTATTAGGGACACACAATGTTAATGTTACCTATTTATTAAAGCAAATAAATTAATCTAAACAAGTAGGTAGGATTTTACTTTTCAGGGTCAGCTATGCAACAGCATACAATAATGATGCCGTTGCATAAAAATTCGGCTAAAAATGATACCTATGTTTTAGGACACACTGTTGCATAAAATCTGCGCTGAAGTCTTTATGTTGAGTGGTTATGCTGTTGCCTTGGCTTCAAATACATTGAAAAGTATACCAAAAATTCCTACCCGTGTGATAACCATGCTAAATATTANAATAAAAATGCTGAAAATAGTTCATATTTACAGTTTTATTAGAATTAGAAATTGATTTAATTAATTAAGACTGAGTTACGCTGTTGCATAACTTTCTTATGCAACAGCATTGCTAAAGACCATATATAGTATTACTAATACTACATATGGTGTAATACTAATACTGTATTAGTATTAGACCTTGACTGACCAAACCAAACCAAACATAAAAAACCTAACCTAACCTTGATTATACAAACCTAACCTAACCTTAATCATACAAACCTAACCAAACCTTGATCATAGAAACCTAACCAAACCTTGATCATACAAACCTAAACTAATCTTGATCATCTAACCTAACCAAACCTTGATCATACAAACCTAACCAAACCTTGATCATACAAACAAACCAAAATAACCTAACCCCTTTTAATCAATAAAAGTTGTTCAGAATGGCCATACTTGCTGAACTCTTTTCAGCATTTTTATTATTTAGTTGGGCAGTTAGGTAGTTTGGCAATCTGGCACTTTGGCAGTTCGGGAGTTGAGCAATCCGGGACTTTGGCAATTAGGTACTTGGGCAATCCGGGACTTTGGCACAAACAAACCTTGATCATACAAACCTAACCAAACCATAATAACCTAACCCCTTTTTAATCAATAAAAGTTGTTCAGAATGGCCATACTTGCTGAACTCTAACCGTCTTTAGTAAATAGCCTTATGCTGTTGCATAACTTCCTTATGCAACAGCATAACCACTCAACATAAAGACTTCAGCGCAGATTTTATGCAACAGTGTGTCCCAAAACATAGGTATCATTTTTAGCCGAATTTTTATGCAACGGCATCATTTTTGTATGCTGTTGCATAGCTGACCCTGAAAAGTAAAATCCTACCAACAAGTATACAGTACAGTGCAATAATAACAATAAACATTTATTAAAATAAAATTAATGATGAGAGTTGTGACTGTGAGAGCCGCAACCTCAACTAGGTTTGTTTACCTTTCTTATCTGGATATCGTTCACAAACTTTGAATTTTGAATTTTCTTGAATTACTATCAAACCGTTGGTAATCTAAAATTTAATTACTCTCCAAGTTAAAGCTGAGAGGTAAATCAAACAAACTATGAGATAAGCAACTGCAACACAAAACAAAAGACACTTCCCCAGCCACCACCGCTTTTCGTGAATCTGCAGCAGCGTATACAACAACAACGGTCGATTCCTTGGTGCTCTGTGCTCTTTCCCGCGGGCCAACTTTGTTTTTCTGTCAACATTGCTGTTCTATGCTCCCACATCTCTTCTTGTTTTCAGTACCCTGACCATATTTCCCTTGACCAGTGATTAGCTGATTCACCATCCACCACCCACAACCCACGCATTGCGCAGGTAGAAGTTAAATATGATTGAACAATGACATGAAATATAACATTTTAATTTTAAAGATATGTTTATGACAAACCGCACAACTATTACCACTACAGTATGTATATGTAGGTGTGCATTGCATGAGCGATAGAAATCATGCATGATCATTGCGTATGTATTATTGTAATTACATACCTAGGTCTAAATGATCAATCAATGTATTCACAATTATATAAACTAATTTTTATAATTTTTTATAACAAAGTTACAATACCTTCAACTACAGTTTAAGTAATGCCTACCGCACATGCACCGATAAGGCGATATATAGAATAGAGGCTTACCGAGCAGTCTGATCCTCTGTGAAAGGGATTCCCAGTAATTTGTTCGAGCTTTGCTCGGGCCCATCTTCTTCCTCTATTCTAAATCCGAGCTCGTCAAACCCGGAATCGTCGTCGGGCAGTTCTGTTGGCCATATACTTGGAGTAACTGCACTAAAAGGGACGCCTGGCTTGGGGGACACCACTTGACATAAGCCGGACTTGTCCGTGGCACAAATGAGTGTTTCTTGGTCTGGTTCATCACAGGCGGATTCGACTAGCGCCAGCTTCTGAAATTACATCAATTTTAGCAGTTTTTTACTGTTTTTGGCGTTGTCACTAAGGGAGCAGATTAATTCTTTTAGTGATGAATCAGTGTCCATTATGTTCCTGCGTCGCTTTACCACAACTATCGTGAAAATATAAAATAAATCGCTAATCGGTAGACTGAAAATTTGGTGACAGTTGCACCTTCTCATGTAGCCCCAGTTTTTGGGGTGGTTTTATTGAGTAGTAATGAAAATAGTTTGAGGAAAATGATGAAGATAGTGACGATGAACAGGACCAACACGAATACATGTTATTTTTAACAATAGCTCTGAGCAAAAGTCGCAATTGCCGATGGCACCTTCATGGCATTTTTATATGGTGCTAAATTCTCAAACTCAAGAAAAGGGAGTAGGTATACATAGGTCTTTCCAAATCTGTCCTGCTTCACCCACAACCACAGCAGCATATAAGAAGATAAGTAAGGTATAACGAATAACGAATAAATGCTCTATAAATCTCTGTATCTTCCGACTTTGCAGATTATGATGTGACTTTAAACATTTAAAATATTTTGACAAGTAATTAAAAAAAATTTATACCATCCCATACCATAATCACAACCTGAATTTTGCAGTTTCTCTTAAAAGGTTTAATTTGAACATGAAGGTCTTCGCTTCTTGGCTGAGTGGTTATAACAAACTGAGGTCCGCTGTCATAAATTTTTCGCAGTAGTGCATACACAGCATATGTTTTCAAACTGCACACTTCTGAGACCTGGGTACACAGTGTCATCCTCTTATACTGCGCCTACGTGCCACTTTCACTTAAGTCTTTTAATACAGTGATAGTGAATGCTTTTAAATGCCACCTTTATCAAAATCAGTTCCAGTCTGTATTTGTGGCGAAATGAATTTCATAGTATCACCTACATAGGTATTATTCAGCTGCAGCTTAAAAAGTTTTGAGAACAAAAGGATCAAGTTTTATTCTTTGGACATGAGATTTACAATACCCAATCTTATCTCCTTCTTCCTTTTCACAGGTACTGTTTCCCACATGTAGCTTACTCTAATAAAATCCAAATTATATCATGAAATTGGAAGCAAGGGAACAATATTAGTAGCGTTGTATCATGAGCAATATCTACATCCATTATCTGATCTGAAGTGCATTAAATATGCACATGTATTCACAACACTAGTCAGCAGTTTACTGTCAGTTCCATGAAAATCATGCATGTAAATAGATAATTAATACTACCTGTCAATTGCAATGCTGTTTATGCTTTGGTTTATGCATTGAAAGTATTACTTATTCCTTTGGTATTGTCACTGAAAATGCATTTAGTAGTCGATTCCGATTATTCCAATAATTAATTCAAATCCCACTGTTCTAGATGATAGAACCGACGGGGCACCATATGCGGATGTGCTGAATAAAAATGAATTTGTATGGCGCACATGCACCAAACACATCTGTGTGTTACGATGCTATTCTCGTTAAACAAGATTAAACAACAAGTAAGCCATCTTTTGCCAATCAACCATATGAAAATTCCAACACTCCCATTCCCATACACTATATTCTATATAGTATAATGTCTTTGACATGTTGTAATAAAATATTTACTTACATGAACTGTGTTCATCCCAACATATCCTTTTCTATCATTAGCATTCGCTTGGAAAAGCGATTTTGCGAAATCCATCTCCAACACTGCAGAACAAGAATTTTATAGAGACTTTTACCCTTCTATTTAAAAAGTGCCAACTTTTTGAGCTATTCAAACAAAATGTTGGAAACCTTTAAAATGAGCTACCGATGATAAATACTCCGATTAACTTTGCTCTGATTATTTAAATACGAAACAATCACTCTATTGTCATGTAACACTTCACTTCATCTATGCCATTCTTCTTGTATGTTTACTACAATGCTTACATAATTAAGTATATATCACTGGTTCTGGTTCAATATCAAGCAGAGTATAAGAGCTCGCTGAATAAATATCCACTAGTTTGGTCGAAGCTCCGAAGAACTAGATCATTATATCAATTATGTGGCTTTCCTAACGGAGTTTAGGGAAAATGCAAGGCAGAAAAGACGAGGAAGGCGCAAACCACAAAATAGCTGAAAAATATCTGTGTTTGCAATACGCAAAAAAGTAAATGCGAATTATATATACACAGTCTGCTTTGGCCAGTTGTAAAAAAACCACTAATCTACACTTGTTCAAACAGTCTAGCTAAATTGTCTCATCTCACCAGCAATGATAATATGCTTCGAGGAAAAAATTTCTCACTTGCTAGCACAACTATCTTGTACATAAAGTTGCCTACTACTACCTACAATTTTAGACGAGATCTGTTCCAAACTGTAAAAAAAATTAGTTACTTTGATATCCGAATTTGCTCTTGGGCTGCAGGTGCACTAGGTGCAGTCGAGTACTACTGCGAAGTGAAAGCAAGTAAAAGCAAAATGTTTCAAATGGGAGTGCTTTTGCCTCTCTTTCTCTTCCAGTGAGATGGTTCCATCACGGAATAATAGCATTTAGAAACAGATGTGGCATTTCCCTACACGTTCACTGAGCGTCTATAGTGTTCGTGCCCACTCACTTCCATTTTCTATTATGTTTCTCATTTATGCTGGACGGATGAAGAACACCCAGTTCAACCTCTGCGTCCCCATATATTTCATTTCAGAGCAGCTTGCTAAATTTTTGCTTCTCTGTGTTTTCTTTGCTGGATGTAGAAGCACCACATGGAAGAGAAAGCAGAATGACGTCAGTGAATTCATTATTCATTGGATGCTCTGCTCACGCTATCGGCTGCACGAATGCAACTGTCACATTACTTGGTGCCTTTCTAGATACACTTTGTGAATACTTTTTCAAGGAAAAATTAGTTTAATAAAAGTACATTTAGCATGGGACCGACTGCCGTCGACAAAAACGCTCCTAGGAAATGAGACATGGGCTGATGCTGAAGAAAATGTAATTCTGTAACTTCGTACGTAAATGTAAAGAGCAAAATTTTATTCCATCAAAGTACCCCTTATAATTCAATTTCTATTCCCATTAATTCTAAATGTCATTTTGCTTCTCGGTTTGAGTAGATTCTGCAATCTCTCGATGGTGTAGTTGATGTAGAATGGATAGCATTAGAGTGGGAAAAGAAAGTATAAATCTTTTACTCAGCGAACAAGAAGAAGCTCTAAAGATGGGAAGTTTCTATAGCTGCTCTGACTTATTGCACAGATTCATGAACTCAATAACTTTCAAGGTTCCACACGCACAAAGGTGACTTCTTTTTTTGGGAGTGGGTTTTGGATCTAGATACATTCATATAAAGTTTCCCGTAATTCTGTCAAACTTATAATAGTAACTGTTATGTATACATTGTTTCTTACCCTTGGAATGCCAAAGGTGCCAAGCTTGGAAGAAAGTAAAAGAAGGCATGTTTAAGGAGGACACGTTATTCATACTAATAAAAAACTGGCTACGGTACAAGCCAGAAGATGAGCTGTATTACAAACTTCTGGAAAACCCATACTACCCATTTAAAATGGTTGCGGAAGGTTATTATTACGTAGTTGTCCAAAGTGATAGGTACAGGCATCGCCATTTTTTGCAAAAAAAATGAGAAAAATATATTCCCCAAATTGTAATAAAAGTTAGATAGTAATTTTTCAACTACTTAATTTCAGAGCAGCGTATGGATCTTGGTTCTTACTTGCTGCTGTAGTCGGCTACCTTTCCCTTACCTTCACTTTGGGCGTGTACTCCATGCTGCAGTCATTCTTTTTTATTGCCTTCTTTTTCTGTCTGTGGGCAATCCGAGGAAGAATAGCTTGGCGAGAGTTAATAATTTCAAGAGTAAGAGGAAAACAAGGAATTTGAAAGGCTTACTGCAAAACTAGCTTTGAAGCAAAATTGAGCTATACATAAATTGTATCAGATGAATAAATAACTGCATCGATTTTTATAGCGGGGACGAGGTAGTTATATACTTCGGGTGCTTTCTAATCAGGAGAAACTTATACAACATGAGCTCCGTAATGTTTACATCCGGTTGGCAAAAAAGGATGACGCCACTGGTGACCCATACTTTTGGCTTAATTTGAGCGGATATGAATTAGATGACTACCGAATTACTCGGATGACAAAGGCTGAACATCCATTAAGAATTATGGGTAGAAAATTGGCTTTCCAACTTGGAATTAATTTTTTTGATTGGAAAGATGAATCAGTAAGTGAATTTTGATCTTGATTCTTCAATCCAGGAGAGTCACTAATTATGATATTGTAAATGAATTTAACAAGGCTGCGCTATTATTTATTGTAGGAAGATCATCTCGTATTCCATTACAAAACGTACACGAAGCTTACCTACTTACATCAGCTTCAGCTTTTACGCAAAGGCAGAGAGAAAGAGGCCAGTGAAAGTGTGGGTGAATCCGACAAAGACGTGATGTCTTCTAAGAGTGCTTTCTTATCCGTTCCTTCAGTTAGTTCAGTTAGAGGACGCACAACGGCTGACACAAGCAATTCCCCTGCGAAACAAAGGAAGACTACTTAGAGAATAGCTCCGAAAATAACTGAGATAAATCAAAGGCGTAGAATCCGAAATAGATAAGCAAAATAAATGATCTGACAAACACTGGCATTGTGGCATTACTGCACGCTATGCTACAATTACGTTGAAAGCTTTTCATGATATAACCGACTACTGACTGGTTGCAATAACTTATCTTTTTATTACGCCGGCACGACAGGACAGTTCATTTTGAAAGAGCTTTATGCTGTAAGTTTACCGGAGCTACAATAGATAAAATTTTGTGAAAACAAAAAAAATCATCAAGAAAAGAGTTGAAAGATGTTATCGACTGCATACAATCAGTTGAAGTTTAGCACGTATGGCGACAATTCGAAACTTTCACACGCATGAGATCAAATAGTATGGTGCTCGGTTAAGATTCACTTTTCTGGAATGTCGAACAAATGGGCGGATCCTGACATGTTCGTTAGAGCGTCTTACTTACTAGTTCACTCTCGTATTTAAAAAAAACTTGTGGAGTTTGTATGTTCAAGTATGTACACAGGAGACATTGCAAGTTGGAACTACAATACATCCGCATCCTTGGAACGTCTTTGCGCAATGTTGCATTACTGTTGCTGTTGTAATGGAACGTGAACATGAAACAGCAACAGTTCGTGTGCGAGCATGAGGATGTACAAAAAAATATTTTATTTTTAGCCTGAATAATAGCGAAACGGAAGCAGTACGTGATTTAGGAGCAACAGTTTCATTTCCGAATGCATATTGCTTTTAACTGTTACGTAAAGAAATATGTATGTTTTACTAGCGTTTTGACTTCCTGGCTTGGCCCAGTATGCTAGCGATATGCTGAAATTTTGGGATAGGAAGTTTAAATTACCATGTAGTAGTTTGTAAATGCCAGGCTGCTTAAAATTATAAGTTGCACCCTGGAGGAACCAGAATGGAATGAGCATCATGCAATTTTAAGCATATACATTTTTACGGTCTTAAGAGAGAATGATCATGTAGATTTTATCGTCACCACTACTGCATTGCAGTAATTTGTCCTTCCGGTATGTGGAAAACTGCACTTTTGGATGCTATATGGAATGCAATGAGATGGGGTGGTAGTATGGCTTTCGTACACAGAAGCTCAAATCACAAGTTCATGAATGCCTATGCACATACGACAAGTTTTTCAGTACATAATTGAAAGGCATAGTAGTCCACTTTATTTTGCCTTTTAGATTCGTCCTGCCATGCCAAAGACGGCAACTATACATGGGTGCAAGTGAAGTGAGTGTGCTGAATAAAAAGAATTTCTGCAGATTAAATTAGTTCCATTTTTAAGAATTAAATAGTTTGTATTTTATTTATAAATAATTACTTGAAATATATGTAGATCTACCTAAATAACTTCCAATATTTTTACAAAGTATCTGGAAAAATAAGCTACTCTTATGATTTTACGTTAAAAAGTGATATAGTTGAATCACCTAACCAGATTAAATCACTGCTGTGGAAAATTATCAACCCACTATTGCATCTTGTAGCAACATAAGCTTCAAGGTCAGTCACACACAAAAAATGTCCACATATATTACATAAGCATAAAGCAGTACACCTGAGTCCGACGAGTGTCAAGTTTTGTAATTTCTGCACCTGCACACCGACTTTAATTGTGTGGGTTTGACACTATGTACATTTATTGCGTACGCGCATGGACATGTAAACTATACTTCAGCACACCTCTAATTACAAACTCAATTTTCTACTTTGCTACGTTTGCGTTTGTGAATTCATATAAATATTTTGTGAATATGTTTTGTGATTGGATCACAGTTAACAAGTAACACTTGATCGTTCAAACATGGCTGACGAGGACATTGAAAGGAGCATCAGGAAAACTCAGTTACGAAAAGCAACAAAAGATTTAGTAATTCGTTTATTCATCCTTTTTATGCTGTGTGCTGCTGGAGGATTCATTTTCAGGGTATGTGAGCAATCGGCAGTTGGAGGACCACTATTGACTATTTGTCTTGGTGTTTTATTGGGCATATTAGACTTAAGCAAAGCTTTTGTTTTGCAGTGGGCCGAAGGTACCAAAGAGCTTGAATATAAATGTGGTGTCAAAAAAGTCCGCAGAGACTTTGTGGATAACCTTTGGCAATCATCCCGTTTTATGAATGAGGATGACTGGAAGTCAGTTGCAAGACGCCGGCTTCTTAAGTTTGAGGATGAGCTTCATACAGCATTTGACGAAGGAATGGATGCTGACCATGCAACAAAGACCTGGAATTTTATGAACGCCGTATTCTATGCAATGACTATTATGACGACTATAGGTAAAGCACATTTTTGTTTTACACATATAGTACGAATACGCTACACAGCATTTGTAATATTTTTATCCCAGCCTAACACTAATACCCTTATTGTAACAGAGTTATAATTTTTCATATATGTACAACTTTTGTTTGAACGCAGGCTATGGGCACATATCTCCTATTACTTTTACGGGAAAGCTATTCACGATGTTGTACGCACTGATTGGTATTCCAATTTTCACTATTGTGATGGGTGACGCCGGAAAAGTACTGACGTTAGCTTTGAAATTGCACTTAACTAGGAATCCTGAAAATAGGAAAGGTGGAACAGCATTTAAACTTAAAAAGTTATTGCTAATTGTTGTTAAATTACACATTATTGAAATTCCTGATTTTTGCAGCATACTCCGTCGACGATGAGTTCAATATGCCGTTAAAGACTGCCTTAATAATTCTGGTGATCTACTCTTTGGTTGGGACAATT
>JAHZND010000078.1:0-13275 GCA_027744115.1 Acrocyrtus sp. NNG-2020
TGATTCATCGAGCTCGTTAGACCTCTCACTTTGCACATTTGACGGCTCCTCAGTTTCACTTTCAATTACGTCGGAGTCATCCGATGAGAATGAGCTGGAGGCGCAAGCTGTTGACACAAAAATGAAAGCGAGTTAGCTGCTTTCCAAAACTTTTATTTTTTGCAAAACTACTAAATTGCATTATCCCTTACAGATATCGGAATATTCAGAAGGAACGGTATCAGGAGGAATATCCGTCTGAAGTTGTTTATCGTGCCGCTGCTGAACTTCAGGTTCGTCATCAACTTCGTCAAAGCAGCAAGCGGTTGGGTGAATAATCCTGCAGTCGTCGTAACTAGTTCGTTGATTGCAAAATGGGCACCTCTTAACCCTACAAATTGGCAAAAAGGATAATTCTGTTTTGCTACTTTTTACATTTTCTATATTTTTGCAATATCTCCTATTTTTTTCGCTAACATGTCTAATCTGCGCATGAAAAACCACTCCCGGATACATCCACTGTGGAACAAATGGCCGCAAACTGTGCTGAGAATTTTATTGCAGTCGTAGTGGCCATTAGTAAAGCACTGGTCGAAAAAGAGAAATTCACGGTAGAAAATCTCCCGATCTCGAGCAGGTAGCTGATGCGCTCCATTCAGAACTTGACCGAACGAGAAATACTCCAACGGCGGCCCCGCCGCTTTCAGCGATTCTCGGCAAATTGCGCAATCAAATGAACGGACTTTGTCGTCCTTTCTTTTCGAGAGGAAATTCATGTTATTCCCGTCAATACAAGACACTCTCCTATCTTCCATTATGTTCTGGGCTTGTCGCATTCGCCAAACACGGACAATATCAGTATTGCAACACTTGTACCTTATTATTCTATGTAGTAGTTATCTAGATTTCTGATTACAAGGGAAGCCGGGCCATGCAGTTGAACAAATAAAAAATATAATTTTAGCGTAAACTATAGCACCGTTTCTAGCAGAAGGTCACCTTTCAAAAGAGTGACCATGACGTCCACGACAAATACGTTTTCCGGAGTGGACATCGGAAAAGTAGGCATGGGCTTGTACGCATCTGTGCATCTTATCAAAGCAGATGTTTGGGGTCACGTCATTGACAATTGGAGTAAACTTGATATGATGTGAAGTGAAAGGGGGCAAGGAGTTATGTCATCATGATTAAGAAATGACGATGTCAGTTGAAGAGCAGCAGCAAGTGGTGCAGGCACTTACTCGTTAATTTTTATGAGCAGTTCGATAAGAGCTAATTAAATTAATTTTTTTAAGTACTACTAGAAATGGTTGGCTCTTTGTGGATTGAAATCTACCAAAATAATTTTACTCCCCCTTTTTTATATAGTTAATTGACTAAAATTAATTTCAGACCGCAAGCCATGAATTTCAGAAATTTTGCAAACTAGCACAGCTTCATAAATTGATAATAGAATTACTGAAAATTATTCCATGACTAAAAATGAAATGGGAATGTGAGTTTTGCGCAGCCAGTGATCCAGAACACGCGAAAACATGCTGCTGGGCAAAGGGAATCGAAATAATTAAATTTAGGAGGAGAGCCCTTGACAAGTACATTTTGGAGTCCCTTTTTGATATGGTTATATCCATGATGAGTGTTGGTACTGATCTCTTCGCTATTATAATGTACCTAGAGGTAAGCCATTTTAACAAATTTATAATTTGACTTAATACTCTAATTAAGTAAATAAGTAAAATTGTTGAAGTCGTATTTTTGTTCATGCCAATATTTATTGTAGAGAGGGAAGTGGGGACTTGCGGGACTTACGCTGATACCAGTTCTACTCCCAACTTTTGTTTTTACTAATGTCTACTTGAGTGATGAGAAAGAGGCGAAAGTACGAAAGAAGCCGTTATCGAAAGTAACGACAATTAGTGAGCATACAACAGGCACTCTTCCACACGAAAAGACCTGGGAGACATCCAGTAGCGAAAATGGAGAATTTTTGGACTGGGAAACTGCTAGCACTGGGGAAACATTGGAAACTGGTAGTACAGATAGCAACATTCAAGAGCTGGAAAATGGTCGCAAGTGCACTTGGTCAAACTTTCTGTATAACTGGTCATGTTGCAGTAGACCGATAGAAACTCTCGTGGGATTTTGGAGGTAACTAAATTTTAGGGCAATAAGTTATATAATGAAATTAAACTTTTAATTTGTGGCAAGTAGAGAGAGTTATTTTCATTTTGTAATGTCTTTTAATTTTGTGCTTGCAACCAGAGGTTGTTTCCAATGCTTCTGTAATCGTGACCTTCAACTTCGCAAAGCGGGGGCAGCAGCGGCCAAAAACAGCTTTCAAAAGATGGTTAAATACGGCTTTGGAACTTTTGTTCTTCGGTTCATTGCCTGGGCATGGTACGTCAAAGCGCTAATTTACGGGGTGAAGGCGTTCAGGGAGCCGAAGAAATTCATGAAAATCGAACCGTAAGACAAATTCTGCTGTAAACAAGTTTCCTTGTAAAAGTTTAAGCAGAATTATCATAACTAATAATTTCACCAAAATAACCCAAAAAACAGGCCAATTAACCACTGGAGCCATGAGCTTCTCATTCGCCTAGATTTTCTGCAGGCAGCGCTGGAAAACGCTCCTCAGTGTTGCATCCAGATTTATGCGCTAATCAGCGAACCAGACGAAACCGTTTGGCTTGGACTGATGAGCTTATTTTTCTCCTTTATGGACTACATTCGTGTCAATCTCTCCGTTCAATGGGACATGAATAAAGGGCCAGTTCCAGCACCAACCGGATGCTACGACACATATGCCTGGAAACTGCTTAATATAATGTCCTGGGTTTTTATCTAGTAAGCACAAGCACTAACAAATGTTTTTTTTTACAAAAGAAAGAAAACATTTTTAATCTGGCATATTTTTTTTCCTTTTTGCAACAGTGTCGCTCGCTCATGTGCATTAGCACTCGTGGTGGCTACTACGGGCTATAATCGGATAGAAGTTCTTTTTCCAATTGCAGTGATAGTCCTCCACCTGCTCCTATTTGGGAAAATTCTGTCAAAAGCAGAGTATGGAGTAGCTGCTCAAAAGCTTTTTGTCGCCACATTCATTTCCCTATTCTTCCTCCCAGAATTGGACTCGTCAGTGATGCCAGCGGTGATCCAGTTTTATTATGCAATGTTAATTCTAGAAAATGCCTTCTTCATACTTCCATTTGAAGGCTTCGATAAAGAGTACTGTATAGGCGTTGGTGGCCGTGACAGAGGTCCAACAACATTTAAACCTGCAATTCCGCCTGAGGAAATTCCTGACGATAATAGAATTCCTACAACTACGTATGCTCCAAACGCGACTGTACCGGGGATACGAAATGATTTTATTGTAGCCTCAACTACTCAAGACCCGGGCGATTGTCTGATAGACCCAACGATTATAAGTGAGTCCATATTTATCCGTGTTTGCATGACATTCTGACTTTTAATTTCTTGAATGCTAATGTTTTTTTTAATCTGTAGCCTTGGCTGTGCCAACGTTAACAATTATCGGTGCCATTTTTCGAATTGGAGCCTCCCAGAAAATGGTCAACTTCAAACAATCCCTACCAACGAATACTAACGATGTACAAGGCAAAATGGAGACCTCCATTGCCAACCTCTTCAAGAAAAATTGGACTCAAATGAGCGTAAACGAAATGTTCTCAAAGTTTGTGCGGATGCTGAAGAAGGAAGTCGTCATACACCGACAAGAATCCAAGTGCAAAAATAAAAGGGGACAAGAAAAAGCTGTCATTTATGACTTCCAGACTGCAAGCGGATTTTCTGGCATCGCAGACATTCATTCGGGAGTCATTTTCACTGATTGCGAGGACAACGAGAAGTCACGACGTCAATTTTCCTAGCTTGGCAGAAGGAAAAGGACACGACGGAGGAAGTGACGATGATCTACCTCCATCATATAATTCAGATAGTGAACTGACTATTCGGCTAAATAATATGAAAAAGCGCCCGAGGCTTCCGAGATCAAGAAATGTTTCGGAAAGTAAAGAAAATACGAAAGTGAGTGTCGTGGATGGGATCACAATTTCACAGGTGGACACACCATCGGGACCACAAATGTTGGAGAATTGTTGGGTTTAGTTTAGAATCTGTCTAAAATCGAACTGGCTGGATTACACTATCACAGAAACAGCGCACTCAGGACTACAACGAAATTTAAGTAAATGTATTACCTATATCTTTGATGTAATAAAACAAAAAAATCTATTTTATTTCGGCGCTTAACTTGCTGATTTTCCTGTATAAAAGTTTTCCTCTGTTGCTTTTTAAAATAAATTATGAAATTGGATAAGCAGGTGAATTTTTACTGTGGCGTTTCTTATATGGATTAATATGCGGTGTGCTTAAATAGGTATTTAATAAATGATGATTTCACTCTGTAACTTGTGTTTTTCTCTTACTGTTTATTATACAGCTAGCAATTGAATGCGATCAACACAATAATAGTAAAGAAGCAAAAGTGCTTCATACGATTTAACAATTTTTATGCTGAAACCGGTCAGCAAATTTTTTTTTAAAAGGTGGATTAAGATGACTAGTATAATCTCATGAGTTGATGGTCCATTCCGCTTGAGACGTTTCCCGTATTCCGAGCATCATCAGTTAATGATGACCCCAACCTACAACGGAGATGAACAAATTATTATTGTTTTTTGGTATAAATATAGTGGGTAGGAAGAATAAAAATTAGTTTCATGAATAAAATGACGCACCAGCATTGAACTTGTAACCGAACTTGTAGTGGGGTGATCCCCATCCCCATCCCTGTAACGGAAAAGGAAAAATATTAAAAATTGACTTTGATATGTCACCATTGGCTAAATTTACAATTTTTAAATGCTACCGTACCCAGTGGCCAACACCTCCATAACCGATTCCACCGTGGTGGGTTCCGTGATGACCTCCAGTGATGACCATGATGGTGGAGGTGACCTGCTGCCTCTTGGAGATCTTCCTTCTTTTCTTGAGCCAAGGAAGCGGCAACAAGGGCCAAAGTGAGAATGACAATCTGCACAATTCAGAAACACTGATTTAGAAATCACCGAGTACCTGGGAATATTTACGAAATTTAATTTTATCTTTAACTTACAAAGAGCTTGCTAGCCATTTTGGGTAGTTTTATGTTTGCTTGATTGTTCACTGTTAAAAATTAGATTGTGTCGTTACAAAAGATTTTTTCCTTGTAGTGGCTGCAGACTTATATACGTTCGCAACTGCAGTGGATTACTAATTATTGCGCTTTGAACCTGATATGAAGTGATTTTTTGTAGCAAGAAGCCTTTCACATCTAAAAAAATGACATGATTCTATCATTATATAACTCTTGGATGGCCGTTGGGGAGCCAAAAAACGTAGATATAGTAATATCATTAATCATAGTTGGCTATAGACGGTAGCACAGTAAATAAAACGATTATATAACTGAAGCGATAAAAAAAATTAAAATATTCCAAGGAAAGACTTCAATATTCTATGGGAATGCTACTGTACCACTAATATGACTGCAATTAGTCAATTAGGCATTTGCCGCTCTGTTATCTCTAGCCGAGGAAAAGACAATCCGGAAATAATTGTTGAAGGTAGGCTTTTCTGATTCCTACATTGTATCCTCCGCGAATATATTAGGTAAAAATTTATAACTTCCTCCGCCTACGTAGTCACTTCCTTTAATTAGAGGAATTAATGCCGTGCATGTCTGACTATTCAGCGAAATCTAAAGGTCTTCAGAAGTGGTGGTGCCTATATGGCTTAGCGTATGAAACTCGAGTTATTTTAGCTTCAACAGACAGGCACCGCAGACCATTTTGCCAACGCTATATAACACCTAGCCTAAGCGTAAGCGCACTCAAGCTGCTTCAGTTACTCCGCAATTAATTGCCAAAACTAGAAAATGTATTGCAGCCCTCACCTTTCATAATTTGTTGTACTATCAAAAATCACTACGCAGTGCTATTTATTCTGTAGCCAGCCATTCATCTGTACTTCCCGTGCCAGAGGATATAGGCATAAAAATATATTAAATGTAAGCCTTATGGAGCTTTACATTTCCAGATTATTTAAATTGCTCTGCTATTGTTGCCATATTTCATAAAACAATTAAAAATTGCATAGGTATTTAGGTATCATAATCAGATTGCCACCAAATTAATTGTATGGCTTCACAGTGTAAGCCCTGAAAGTAATTGGAGTAAAAAACGGCATAATTTCATAATTGCATTTTACTATTTTTATTTTTATAAATTTAGCATTTTATAGGTCTAAAAAAGTGCAGTCTCCCGTGACAGGATATAACTCGCCAGAGGATATAGGTTGGATTTATGCAGCGATGCATTGCACATATCTAATCTTGTAATTGCAATACTGTTTGGGTATATGAAGACTATTTTATTAATGAATGAATTAATTGCACTATCACTATCTAAAAATAAAATACGCACGTGCATTGTGCACTGTACCTACCTACCAAAATTATAGTAGAAGCCCTGCAGATTCGCAAGTGCATTATGATATGCGATGAGCTCCTATGCATTGATAAATGAACGCATTCATAAATTCCGCATATAATAAGCGAGTTATCGAAGCCAAGCCAAAAAGGTTAAAATAGATTTTAGCCGCCATACAATTCAAATAATTGCAGTATCGGGAATTCAATTTTCAAAGTTTGATCTGTAGCTTTTATTTTAAAAGGATGCACACATATGATAATAACAAATTTTTGCTGTTTTGCTTCTTCCTCACAATTAAAATGTATTCATGTGCACAGTGTCGTTTAACTATAATTAGAGTCTTACGAGCATACTAAATAGTTGTACATACATTGCTGATAAAAATTCAAACACTTTTTTTTCTGTCGAGAGAGAAAGAGTAACGTAAATTATGGAGGCTGACATCAATTAAAAATTCGAGAGATATTTTTTTCACAAAAACATAAATAGTTCCTGAAAATTGTACTGAAACAACATTGAGATTTTATAACATGTACCTATATCCATTTAAAAACCTTTTTTTGTCCAAATATCGTCCACGTAATTTTACGTATCAAATAGTACATCGCACACTATAGTACCGCTTCAAACCGCACATTGTAAATGCTGAAACATTTCTGTCAATAATTTTTATTATTTTTAGGTACGTACGAGAAGAATATATAGAGATATACGCTAGAGTAAATGTTACAGTAATTTTTTTTTGTTGTTCCAGTTCGTTTATAAAAATCTCATTTTTTTTGTTAAACCTTACTTGCTCCGCACAAGTCACATATTATCCAATTTTCGCAAATATTATTTTTCTTAAGGACAACGGCTAAGAAAGAGAGAAAAGTACTGTGCACTTGGAAAAGTGAATTTTTTCTCTAGTTTGTTTTTTACAGCAGTAATAAGTGAGCAAGGATAGTATCGTCAAATTCATTAAAAAAATGAAGCTGTTTACGCTTGTAAAGTTTACATAGCCTCAATAAAACAAAAACCAACATTGTAAATTCTTTTTTTGCTGTTTAAACCTAATCTCTGGAAATAATCAGCCTTATCCCATTCATTTACACCTACTCAAACAAATCATAAACGATTATAACGACACTTCCTTGCATAGTTTAAAAAAAATTCAACTTTGTTCGTGCACTAAGTCTAGATAGGATACGTAAACGTGGTATATTTTTTTGCCATTTTTACTCATGGCGAAATATTATTTTTTCTTGATAATAATCGTAATCGTAATCGTAAAGCTGAAATTGTACATAAAAAATCATTCCACACTTACAATACACGATACAAACTTAGCTCTAGCTTACACATTAATGATTAGCTCATTCATAACGTAATTTGTAAAAACTACAATTAAAACAGCACTCGATCATGTATACACGATATTCCTTATTACATGGTTTTAGTTACAGCAAATGACACTATACAACAATACAAACGAGTAAAGTTATTAACTTGCTATATAAAACTGTACATTACACTCTTTAAAACTGTACATTCACCGGCTTTGGGTTTTTTCTAAAGTTTAGGCATAGTACATACATGCACATACAACTGGCTTAACTTTTGCTCTTTTGTACAAAATATACACTAGCTTAGCTTGACTTCACGAGAAAAACATAATTTTTTTACAATCTGGCTAACTCAGCTGCCGTAAACTTTTCTTTAACATGTTGTAATAATTAAGCTACAAAAAATCAATTTTGTAATTCTGTATCATCTTATCACTCACTTGGTTCATCATTCAGTTTCAAAATATTTACAGACGCATATAAATTTGCTTCGTTCATCAAGCCCACTTAAATAATAATACAATAGAAATTAATAAAAATCCATAAAGCTAGTATTAACATGTTATCTAGCCTAATTAACTTTGCGTAAGAACATAAAGCTAAAATATAAGTCGATACAGTTTAATGTCGTGTACGCTAAAATTTACCTAGTCATATAGTAAGTCAGTATTTAAGTCAGCAAATTTACAATAACAGAAATATTGAATATTATTTTAAATGACTGTCTCTCTTTTTATGTTGCGTGTGTGTACTTTTAGCAAACATTTTTTTTAAATTGTAGAATGTACAGGTAAGAATATATAATAAGAGTAATACATTTTCACGAAAGAATTCATCTCGAAACTATGCTAAGTGGCATTCTGGACGTTTTACAATGGATTACATGTGTTTGATGAGGTGGCTGCGTTGGAGGAGACAGTTCTGGATGCTGACCCTACATCAGTAGCATCCACATTCTGGGAGTAATTTGTTGGAGGAGGACTGCTCAAGGAGATGGGGCTGTTCGGAGCGATAACAGCTGCGGACTTGACGCTCCTCGCTGCTCTCCTCCGTCTCTCCGTAGACTTTAAGGATTTAATGAAAGGGGATGATTGAAGGACTAGCATAAGCTGGGAAACACTGGAAACCGCCACGAACGCTATAATGCTGGCGGCAATGAGGAGATCACAGGCTTTGAATTGGGAACCGTTTGAGCGCGTCACAGCTTGAGCGCATTGCCCTAAAAACATTACAAGAAAGATAATCGTGTAGAGCCAGAACACACACACACACATGCCTCGTTATCTTCGTGCTCTCAGAAAAAAAAAGATTTTTTTCCGGACTAGAGCACAGAAGGATTTGTTATTGGCTGTCAAAAAGGATTTCACTTTTCGGAAGAGGAATTGGGGAAAGACTTGAATTTAATTATGATTCATTGTGTTTACATACCATCAATTGTAAGATTAAACGCCCACACCCCCTCAATCCCGGGACTGACGTGTCTCCGGCAAGACTCGCTACTGCTGAACACACGAAGACCTTCATCGGTCTCCTGATAATTGAAGCAGTATCTCCTTGCTGATGTCGAGGATCTGCTGAGTGATGAGGCGATGAGGAATCCAGTCCCGTTCTCGTCCCAACTTCCATGACATTCGTAAGCTGGAGTAATCATAAAAAATTGTGTAAGTATTAGAGACATATACCTACAGGCCGTAAAATACATAATGCATACAGCTTCCTTTTCCTGTATTCCAAGCAAAATCATAACATTCTATTTTTTTTAGAAAAAAGTGACCCCTTGGGCGAAGTTCGCTTTCTTCTCTCAGAAAAAAATAAAAAGTTATGACAGAGATGGAGAAAAGACAAGGGGAAAAAACAAGAGGACTACGGACTATGTGTAGAAAAAACTTACAACTGATGGGATTATGCGGGGCACATTTAGAGTGAAATTCCATTGTCGCCCTGTCTCCACATCCAACAATCAAAGTATGAAATCCTCCCTGACCCGTGGGGCCGCAAGCATCTCGGACGACACGACCATCAGTGGAAACTCCAGTGGCCATGTATCTCCCCAAATTTGGACAACGATTAGACTTTAGCCTCAGGATTTACGAGAGTTACGTAAGGCAAAGTTGGTCCCAGTGCGGCAGCCTTCCCGCAGTCGAAGTCTTCACTCATCTGATCTGACTTTCGCAGCATTTGGATTTCCGTTACGTGTTTTGCCCGTTGGTAGATGTGCATGCAAATCTCTTCGCTTTTACTAAAAAACACATATCAAATAGGCATCTTATCATCAAAACTTATCACACATAAAAGTTACAGTTACCGTTCCATTGAGAACTATTTTTTTATATTTTTTCAGGAAGAAAGAAAATGTTTCATAAAATGTCAGGAACGTGATTGCCGAAAAATACATTTTTTAAAGTCTTTTCGTCATGTAAAGTGGTTTCCTGAATGGGCGCAAGTTTTTATGCATCTTTGTGAAGAAAATATCGAGTGGCCATTATCCTGCGAGATCTTATAGTGCCATGTCATAGTGATCGCTTTTATCTCTTCCCCCCTCAACTACCGTCTTGCACGCACACTTGATGCCTTATGGCTTATGCACCACCACAAAAAGCAATAACCTTTCCGGAGACTCTCTGTCAAAAGTTTCCAGGAAAATTTCACCATTTACTTTTCATATTTCAGTTCACTATTTCCTCCAGAAATATAAATCTCTTTTTTTTGCGCTAAAAAGTGCATTTTTCAAAATCTCAGTGAAAATCTCTCAGATATGATGGCAAAAGTTTGAAAGCTGTGCATGCATACATTTTATCTGCTTCAATGAACTCGAATGTAATGCATAATTTTAATGGCATAAAATGTAGATCTTTAGCTCTGATAAAATCTATATGCTTCAAAAATATATCAAAGCTTTTGCGATAAACAACAAAAAAAAGTACACAAAATGCAATCTCAGGGCTCAGCGTTGCGGAAGATGTATGTTAAGTGCATGGCCGGAATAAGTTGAGGAGTGCATGTGTGAAAAGCTAACGAAACTTTAAAAAGGAAAGTAAATCTTCATATTCGATTTTTTTTCTTGGGAGAACGGAGAGCCCACATTGTTCAAAAAGAATGCCCAAGAAATGTGTATTTCCCAGCATTTTCCAAAAAAAATTGTAAGAGCTCGTATTGTGTGGAGCATCCGACGCGTGAACAGAGTTTGCACCGGTGTGCCGTGTGTGCCAGTGGCAGTGTATTTCTGGGAAGCTATCCTTTTTTTTCCAAAATGCCATTTTCACACTTTTCTGAAACCGAAAAACTGGAATCCATCCATTATTCTGGGTGCATTATTTTCTCTGGCTCATCATCACCACCAACCCCACACATATCAACAAGAGACATTTGTTATATCCGCCACACCACTCCATCATAGTTTCACGGAGAAAAGGAGGATGCATGAGAATGTCATATAAGACAAGTGCATAACTGTCCGCGCACTAGTCAACAACCCTCCAAATATAAAATAGGAAGAAATACTACAAATAAATGCATCCCGTGCACGTCAGCCTCATCCATTTCTTTCTTCTTTTCCCTTTTTATTTTCCCCAGTTTCATATTCCTCTTATTTCTCCTCCCGTTTTTTTCCCATGAACTATACAACATTTATTTCCAGCCATTTCCTTTCTCCCTTTTTTCAGCATTTTTTTGTATTTTTCAAAAAAAAATTATCTTACCATCCTTGTGTATGTTTAGCTACAATGGCCACATGCCGTCCCTCCACAATATCCACCCGACTTTGGCAAACAATTCTCGTGCCACCGGTGAAAAGGGATGAGGACGATGATGATGCTGAGAAGAGCCCGTCTGAAGTTCCGGCATTTATCCCTCCAGCAGCTACCCCAACTGCACCAATCCCTCCTATTCCCGCAGCTGAGCCACTCGCTCCAAGCAGGGCTAGGCTGCCAAGGCTGTTTTCAGAATAATGCCCGGATGAATTCCTCCGGTTGTCTTCCGTGATGTGCATCGTTGAGTTCTTATGATGCATCTTCGCTGACATTTTCCCATCCAGAGTATGCCAGTGGTGGGAAGCCACCCAAGCAGGAAATGCACACTTTCCCTCCGCTTTGTCCACTGTTTTGTTCGTTATGAGCCCGTATCGGTATGGAGATGTGTACGTGAGAGATTTTCATTTTAGTTTCCGTCCACATTGATTTTCACAGGAGAATTTTTTCGAGGGCACAACAAGAAAAAAGAACAAAAAAACATTTCATTATTAGCATCATCATCACTTATTTCTTATCCATTTAGCCCGTCTTCTCCTCTCATTACACACATCTGCAGAGACATCCACACACCCCGATCTGATATTATATTTTTTTCATATCTTGTTGAATGCAGTAGCATCAGTTTATCCTAAAAGAACAGTGTTTAGTCCCTTTCATATTATGCAAGGTTGCATAACAAAAATATTTCCGCCTCTTTGAGCCCAGCTCACTGCCACTGCACTAAACTGCTCCTCTTCCATATTTCGAGATCATCATCAACTTTTACGCTCCGTAACAATCCTTCCTCTTCTTCGGTTGGGTTGCGACTTCTTCGGTTGGGTTGCGCCCATCTTTATTTTTTATGCTGTTTAGCTTCCTTCCTTTCCCCCATTCTATATAGCCTCCCTATCCTCTTCGAATTCAGCCCAGTGACAAAGTCAACATGAAAGAAAATACCGCAGCGCCTTTTTCCTATTAAAGCCATTCTATAATCATCTCCCTCACTGCTCCATTGTTAAAATCAACATTTTCTGAATTATGACGAGTATTACATTACTTGAAAGTAAAATGCACATTACGCCCTCGCTTCTCGGACTATCCTATTCCAGGAATAACTTTTATCAAAAAATGGACCCTGGTATGGAGAGATATAGGATGTGCTTGCGATAGAAATGAATATGGCAACCGGCGGCATCATCAAAATTAACGAACCTAGCCAAACATCTGATGGAACATTACATACTACAGGATTTGTAAAGTTTTTCATGTGCGATTAACCAACTTTATTATGATGTCCTTTCCAAAAATTATTAAAATTAAAATAAATGTGCACATTCAATTAAGTAAAAGGGGGAAAGTCTCCCTCAGACGAAGTACGTCTTTTAATAAAATGTAATTTGAAATTGTCAGTAAGCGCAGCTTCTGCTATTAGTTTTTTGGTCAGTGTGGAGGCAGCAGTTTCCGGTGCAATTTATAGATCTCACGTGTGCAATCCTCTCCTTTGCTAAGTAAACGGTGTCATTTCTCAGGCAAACATAGTAGTCCGCAAAATCCCCTCTCAGAGACAGAGAGTCAATAATAAATAGAAATGAAGTACACACAATGAATTCTAATCTGGAATTCATTAAAAGGGGGAAGGAAGCGTGCGGAAAGGAACGCGCTAGGACTCCATTTCATTCACGTCATCATCGCCACCATCATCATCATCATCATCCCATTGCAATTTTATTTTCATCTGGAAGGAATACT
>JAHZND010000079.1:0-15094 GCA_027744115.1 Acrocyrtus sp. NNG-2020
GTTAATGACAGAGCGCCTGTGTAAGTTGAAATTTCATTTGACAAAACATAGTAAATGGCTTCTCAACTCCAAAACTCCACGTAAAAATATCCGCATATTTTATTTTCGAGAGAATCCAATCCAATAATAAATTAGCAACTAGACAGCCCAACAAAATAAAATGCTGCAATAATATGGTCTCCTGTTTTTTTCCCATAATCAATTGTCATTTTTTTACTTCAATTTCTTTGTAAAAATTCAAAATTTACTGTAAACTGTGCACAGGGAAAAGTTTCACGTTGACAATCACACTGGGAACAATGCCACCACTTGTCACCACATACAACAAAGCGATAAAAGTGACTGTGGACGGACCAAGGGAACCACGGTCCAAAACTCGTAAGAAACAAAAACCTCTAAAAAATTTTTTTTCATTTACAATAGCTTTAGCTGTAGTGTATCGCAGTAACTCAGGCATATACCATTTTATTTGTCGTAATCATCATTATTACCTACATCACCGTGTCCAGAAGCGGTAGCAGAAAAGCCCATCTCTCCCTTCTTTTTTTTGCTTCCACCTCCACACTCCACACCGTCTCATTCAAGCTATGAGTGCTCGCTAGAGATATGATGAACCCAATTTACTCTAATGCACTTTCTGCACGAGAAAAGAGACAATGAACGGGAAGCAACCATCCAGACGGGGAAACCTAACCAACCATCCAAGCATAAGATTCAAATTGTGTACAAATGCAACTTTATTAGTTAGGATGGAGAAGAAGAGAAGAGGAAGGAAAAGAGTCCCCTCTCCCAAAAAGGAAATATTTTGTAGATGGTATTTCCCTTTACGAGCAGTGAGCAGTACCCCAAAATAAAGAACTTTTTCTTACGGAGAAAGAGAAAAAGCAAAATAGGCACGAGATGATTTTCGATATAAAAAATATAATATCTAAGAGTTACACATGAAAGATACTTTTTTACGATCACGACATGGCTTACTTTGGGGCAAACCAGAAAACAAAAAACTGGGGAATTGTCATCACAAAAATGCGATGCTCATCAAGAGAAATGAATGGTATGGGTGAGTGAGCAATAAAAAAATATATATTTTTTTGTCATGTCATCATCATCATCAGTCTGTCAGTCAAGTCAGCAAGTCCGAGAATAAATATAAACCAGAAGAATCAACCGACTCAACCAAAAGAGATCCACTCCATTCCATACATTTTATTACTCATTTCATCATATTTCCACGAAAATTCACTCTCCTCCGCATCATGGAGATTTTCATGGAGAGGAAAAGTGAGAACAAGACGGATGCACAAAGGAAAAATATGTATCTTCATAAGAGAAAAAGAAAAAGTTCATCTTGTTTGATTTTCCTTTGGAGAATATTTTTTTTACTGTTTGGTTTTTATGATTTTTCCAATTTCCCCACCAAACAAAAAAGGGATATTGGTGGGAGAGATCGTAAAATGGAAAGTTTCTTTTAGTTGTAAGATCGAGATCGCTCTCTCTGTCCAAGAAGTAAATATACGTATTTTTTTCCGGGTACTCTTTCTGAGAAAAGTACTCGTAAAAAGTAAGACATGAAAACTGATTCGGAAAGGAGGAAAAAAAAGTTTAAGATTCATATCGTAGCTCACATCACACCATACCACACCGAGAGAGTATCACTCATGTTGACTCATATAAAGTGGGACAATAAAGCAAAGCCAAAAGATCAACCTCAGACACAAGACCAGCTAAATGCCCTTCTGGGTATAGTAATCCAGAGGATTTTGCCGGATAGGGATAGCACAAAGTTGTCAGGAAAGGAGAGTTCGAGGAAAGTTCCGTGTCTCATGTTGCCCCCTTAATGAGAACTCCTACTCCTACTTGATTTTATTTTGAAGAAAAAAAAACTCGGTTAAAAATATTCAATTGCCTTGTACCAATTTTAGCGCTTTTGCTTTGTCGCTTAAAGATTTATAGATAGGCTAACAGTCCAAATTGAAATTATTGCTTGAAATGATAGCTTATCGGTCTGCTAAATCTGTAAATCATTTTTTTGCTCTTAGACTACTTGACTAGTCACGGAGGTCCATTCGCCCCATTTGGATTCGGACCGAGACCACTACTACCTCCAAACTTTCCAGGGATCGGTGCTTTGGATCCTCTCCGTCCTCATGACGCTTTCAAGCTCCCTCTTGGTAAGACTTTCTTTTCCTTTGAAAAAAAAACTGAAAGCACTACCACAGGCTTTACTAATCGCAATGAAACATTTACATCATTTCGGAGAGAATGGGTAATTCAAGTTGAAACACATCTTGGATGCATAATACGAAGCCTCTTGTCAATTACATTATCAAAAGTCAAAGGACACATCAAAGTTTTTTTCTAGTCTATTTATTTCCAAACTTTCTTTTAAAAGTGGCATTCATAATCCTTACATTTTACATTTCAATGGGAGTGGATCCACTTTTTGTCCTATTTTTTTATCCGAGATTGAAAGAGCAATAAGATTCCATAAATTAGCATTCTGGCAAAAGACACATTTTTAGGTAGTTTAGCCATAAAAACACATAAACAGATTCACTCCCTTCTTCAGCAATTGTAAGAGTGAAGCCAGGACCCAACTCTTTAAAAAATATTTTTTATAGACTTGGAATCCCCCATAACCTCTCATTGTCTCCTGTGAACTTTTTTTTAAAGTATCATCCCTCTCGTTGTAAAAAAAATTATTTGCCTCCCCCATCATCATCCAGTGTAATCCAAGAACATCCGGAAAGGCTTTACTATTTAACTTCATAAAAAGACATATTTTGACTGCTAAGTCGGAAAGCAGTCAAAAAAAGTTTCACTTCCGTTATCCCCTCTTACGAAGTATATAAAACTAGCGGGTCTCATTGTAACACAGATCTCCCATCGATCCCATATAATTTGATATTGTCGTCGTGAAAATCATGTCGTGCTTTTTTAATATCAATGAAAATTCTCCCTTTAGCACTTTTTTTTCCTGTATCAAGTACATTATTAAGGGGATAAGTGGAGAAAATCTTTTACCTTTTCTACTCCTTTTATAAGCTCTCATCTCATCACCATTCCGTTCTCGAGATCCTTTCGAGTAAAGAGCCGTAACAGTGATATTGGTGACATTTCCATCATTTCACGTCTCATTAGCTTAAGTAGCTCTATCATCATCAGGATCACTTATGCTCTCTCCTTTTCTTGCTCCTTTTTTCTACTTTGCTCTTTCTTCTGATTTTCTTTTTTTTCTTGTTCACTCGAATTCAATGTAGCGGTTCATTTACTGACATTTAACTGTGCTTTTCCTGAAAGTGGAGCTACTCAACGTGACTTTGACTCCTGCAGAGAGCCAGACAGAAAAGAAATGGTTTGATGCGATTCAAATGGATTATTTAAATGGGATGAGTACAGTTATAAAAGGTACTCATAGTAGTTCACTGTCAGTTTAACCGTTTCAGAAACACTAAAAATAGCGCAAAAGTTATTTTGAAGCAAATTTAACAAGAAAAAATTACTATTTTGTATCAATTTGTAATTGAAGGAAAAATGGAAAATGAGACGTGAAATCGGTTGGAAGTAAGCAATGCTCGCGCCAATTCAGCTTTTAATGCAATAGCAAAACTGTTAATTGGCACTTTTCTTTGCATACCTAAAACGAATAGATTTCTAAAGTCCTCTTTCAGATTTTTTTAATATTTGGTAGAATGTAAGACGTGTAAGCATAAGCAACACCGATACGGGGATGAATATGGACAGTTCTGTAGGCATAAAAGAAACGGAAATGATCTTGATGATGATGGCAGCGCTCAACTCACACGTCTCAGCACACAATAGAGATCCTACCAGAATAAAGAAACAGTGTGACAACTTGTTTGCACTTTATTTTCTTCACGCGTTTGCACTCGAAAATAATTCCTTCTTTTCTTTTGAAAGCAAAATAAAAAAATGATCTAAAGTAAATTATTTTCTGTCGGATTACGCTTCTAAAGCAATTTGTGTTTTTCTGTTGTGTTTGTTTAAGGTAGTGTGAAATTCACACTTTGAATAGCTCACGCCAAAGTAAGATTGACATGCTGAGGTAACCAACAGAATGGAATAATGGAGTAGTGTTCATTTTATTCTTCACAATGTAGATTTGACTTTTGCAAGGACAAAAGGGAGAGAAAAAAATCGCAATGCTTTTCTTTTGATTTTTAAGGTGTACACTCCGTAACCAGAAAATGTTTCCATTTTTTTACCATAACGTAGAGAAAATGCATTTTTACATATTTTAGGTTTTTCTGGCTTCCTGCTCAGTTTTCTATTGTTTTCGGGTTTTTCACGCTTACTTCTCTTCCTTTCACAGGTCTAAGCCCCCACGACTGGCCACTAGCTTTGCGGAACGGTCCAGCCGGAAGTGGTTACCCATCGTATATTCAGTCTCTTGCATCAGCTGCCGCGGTAGCAGCTCAAGTACAACAGCAGGGATCTGGCGGAGCACAGCCACCTCCACCTGGAGGTCCCACAGCGCCGCCGCCACCTCCTCCACCACCACCGCCACCTCAAAATCTTGCATCTATCCTTCCTCACCCTTCTCCAATGAGTTCTAGCGCTGCAGATTTACTACATCCTCACCATCCCCTACTCCTACATCCCTCATCGTCCACTTCACTCGGAGGCAGTGGAGATCTTTCGCCACCTGCATCATCCGCAATTCCTTCTCAATCAACGAACGGAAATGCAAATGGAAGCAGTAGTATTAACAGTAATAGTAGTGGAGGGATTAAGAGAAGTGCGTCGTCCTCCTCTTCAACTCCCCCACTGAAAAGTCCATCAAGCAGCACTGGTGGAGGAGATCCTCCGTACTTGAGTTCATCATCAGGTAAAGAAATCGTCACTAGTCCACCTCCTCCACCTTCATCTAGTTTACTAAGGCCAGGGATGAATTCAGGCGTGGGTGGTGGGTCCGGAGGAGAATCCGTTCTACCAAGTTTTGATCTAGTCAAGCATCCCAGTTTGTGGGCGGCTGGAGGATTTGGTGGACTTGTTGGAAATCTTAGCAGTAAGTCAAGTCACTTCTGGTTTTGGTAGGACTAGTTTCAATTTTAGTCTTCAGTCTTTGCTAACGTAAAAGTATTTATTTGTAACAGATCCACCTCTTCTTCCCCACCCACTCCTCTACACCCACTTGTGCAATAACGCTTGGATGACCAATGAGATCCATAACGTAATGAGTAAACTTCAACATCAGCACCAGCAGCAACTTCAGCTTCGTGCCGCAGCGGCAGCCGCGGCCGCTGCTGCAGCAGCAGCATCACAACATCAACAATCCAACTCAACTTCCGGTGGGGGAGGCACTGTAAGCAGTAGTGCAAGCAGTACATCCAACCCCAATCCAAACAGTAGATCACCCAGTCCCACCTCAACAACAAGGCACGCTCTATCTCCTCTCAATAATAACAGCAAAATTCTCGGCAATCACTCTCCCCCGTCATCTTCCGCAAACTTTCTCATTTCGCCCCGACCCATACATCCCACTCCCCTCAGCCTCAGTCCCAGCAACAACAACAATAATAACAACTCAGGCTCCACAAAAAAGCGACATTTAATTGACGACCTGAGAAGAAGCAAAAGCCCCTCAGCGTCCTCACTTTCTTCAGATTTTGCTAAATCCGGATTTTCCCTGTTTACCCGACATTCCCAAAATAATAATAGCTTGCTAGCGGCTCACCACCATCTTCAAAATCTTCACCTTCAGCAGCACAATCAACATCCATTCTTAGGTATAGGTGGGAACAGCGCAGTTTCCAGCAGTTTACTTCTGCTGGATAACAACAATCACGGAAGGAGAAGCAGGTCGCCTCCGCCAGGTTCTCCGCCTCTCAGCGTTGGTAGCAATAATAGTGGTGGGAGTGTTAAAAGATTAAAAATTTCAGGTGAAGGTGGAGGAGGCGGAAGCAAATCCGAAGTATGGAGACCGTACTGATAACCTCCTCTAGCTAGATTTCTATGTTTAAAATCGTGAATCAAACAGGGTGGCTGTCTCTTTTAATTTTTTAGTGAATATTGACTACGATTCGTATTAAAGATAAGATACTTTAATTTTCATATTTAAGGCACAGCATTCATTTTGATATGTCTACTTATTTAGTTGCGTATGGCTTTAACTGTGAACTTAGAAATGAGAGGGATACTAATAAAATAGGGCTCCTTTGAAGCAGACTTGCTACTAAAACCGATATACGTAAAATGCAACCATGTGATGGAGATCTAGGAATTTAAATTGTCACCTAAAACCTTTCAGTGTACTTTTACTTGGATATAGTCTTCGATAACTTAGCTAAATGAGTAAGTAGCTCAGCACGTAATTAAACTATTATATAGATTACGAAAACATTTAGAAATTGTACAAAAAATGTTTTAAAAAATAATTCAAATAAATTCAGCAGCGCATTTAATCATGCAGACCCATTGTCGGATTAATCCACCCGTGCAATTTGAAACTAAAAGTTCCACAAACAAATCCAAAAATTTTCAAGCACCCGACAGAATTCCTTGGAGTGTATTTCGCATTTTCACACTACTGCCTCCTTTCATTTTCTTCAGCTTTGTTTTTATAATTATTTTTCTTTGATTACTTCCCATTACCCTTTTCATCACGTACTTGTCTCTTACTCATTTGCAGCTCTCTTTTATCCCAGCTCTATTCACAAATGCAGATGTAATATTGAGCAATCAAAGAAAATACTCAAACACAAAAAAACGGTGCTAACAGCCAAGAAAAAACGGCTTTTCATCCTCCATTCCAAATAAGCGAAAGGGGAGAGAGGGAGCAGCCCATTCACTCAAAATTGTCTCCTTTTCTTCTCAATGCAGCTCATCTCACAACAGAATCCTCTTGAGTTTACTTACATAATTTACAGAGTTTTGAGAAAAAGGAGGAAGGAAAGGAGAGCTTGGATCTTGTTGTCCTTTCATTGTGTGCTCTTCGTCAAAAACAGAAGAAATTCATTTGCAAGATCCTCCCTACCCTTTTCTGAAATAAAATGCATAATTAAAAAAACATGGCTTCAGTCCCTCTCCCTCTTATTGCTAATCCTTATAAATAGATGAGAAAAAAAACTTATTTTTCTTTCGTTCTTCTCTCTCTCTCTCATGCATATTCATACAAAAATGCTTTTAACTGGAGTAGGATAAAAAAAAGAGTGTGCTGGGAAATGCCCTAATACTGTAACTGTAACTGCAGCCATTTCACTCATTGTTTCAGATAGAAGTGGATTCTTCATTCTCCAGTGCATTATTGTTGGACGTACAGCCACTGCGTTAATTTTTTTGGAGTACTCTCACAGTCAACAAACGTTTAATACCGTGAAGAGCAATTAAACGGAAAGTGCAGGAGACAGACTAAGTTTTACTGTGGATTACATATAAGCTCTAGTAAGTCTCAAATGGGATATTTTACTGACGAAAACGATCGCGAGAGATGGACTAAGGCTAATTGAATGTTTTTAAAAAATGCAGTTCGCAATTATTTTAGTTTGCTTTTAAATGAAACTTCTCTATTTAGTTCTATTCTTCGGCGCCGAAAATTTTTATTTTCACGCTAACTTATCTTGTTGTACAGTTAGATGGACTTGGCCAATATTTTATCCAGTTTAGTTGGTTTCATATGTCGAAGATAAACCTTTAAAATTGTGCTTTATAGACAAATTGAGATATGCGGGAAATTTTAAAGCAAAAATTCGGAGTGGATTGATACCACTTTTAAAAGACTAAAAATTAGTGCTAACGGGGAACAAGTGGACATGTTTATTTTTGGCACTGACATTTTGCGTCTTTGGTACACCATTTGTTCTGTAAAAAAGGGTTTTCATCTAGTAAAGGTCATTTTCCAAGATTTCTTCTTCTTTCCTTCATTTGCGTATAAACTGAATCTTTAATTTTGCCGCCATCCGTAGAAACCCTTGCAAGAAATGAGGTCTAGTCACTACTATAATGTATCGGCAAACAGGAGCATGAATGGCGTGAGTCAAATCAAGAAACTCTTTTTTTGTCCTTTTTTCTCGTCCTGTCTTCAAAGATAACAACCTCTTTTCATCTTCACTCCGAATTTCCATCTTCCATTTTAAACTTGGAGGAAAAGGGGGTGCTTGAGTGATGATGTGCACAACACTCCCGGCCTACATGTGCAAGCTCATCATCATCAGATAGAAAAAAGATCATCAAGGTTCATTTGGAGGGAAGAGTGGCTGCTTTTTCCTTTTCCCCTTTTTCTCTTTTTTTTGCCTAATTCCCATGAATGGCAAAAGCAGGAAAAAGCTGGAAAGCAGAACGGTGAACGTGAGTGAAGTGAAATGTAAGCTAAGAACTGGATCCCATACTTCCCCGTGACTGGCCCCGGTATATCGACTCAATAAAAATTTTCTCCTGTTTAGTTCCTTAATGCTGATGATGATGACGATGATGCTGATGAGCACAGAAAAGAGAAAAGAAGAGCCGCCTGCTTTTTTTCCAACCTCCTTTTTTCTCTCCCTGCCCTCGTCTAATAATAATGAGGTCCTTTTTCAAAGAGAAAGACGTGTAGTGCTAAGCCCCTTTCTCACGTCCATTTCTCAACTTAAATTACTTTACTAGTTGTAAATGGGAGTGGAAATAGTTCATTATCATTATATAAAGTAAGGGAAGAAACGGTATGGGAGCTCAAAAGTAGTCCCAGTCGCTCCCGCTTTTTTCCCTTCTTTTACCGCTCCTGCTGGCTGCAGGGAAAACTTGAGTTTCCATCTTGTTCAACTTAATCCGCTTTTACGCATCTATAATTTCTATTTTATTGTTTAGCATTGAGGATACAATGTGTCGGCCTATTGTTTTTTTGGAAAAGCCTTGTGCAGCTCCTCTATCTATTATTTGTGAGGGAAAAACAATGCAACGTAGATTACTCTTTTTTTAATCCTGCAACAACAGAGAGAAAGTTGGAACTTAAGAGATGCTATTTTATCAGGACAAACAACCTTGTTACCTTGTTTGTCTACAAGAAAGCGCCAAAGCTAGTGAAAATTGGTACGGGTGGAAAAGTTGCATGAAATGAAGAAACAAAACGGACGATTGGAGGAAACGAACGGAGTTAAGAAATAAAAAGAGGAAGTTGGTGAGTGTGGTAGTGGATAAAAGCAGAAAACCGGAAGCTGTAGCTTTTTTTTTAGGTATTATGCTACGTCCTACGCGTGCATTTATAAGTTGGGATGTGGATATAGTTCTCTCCTTCCTCCACAATTTTGAAGTCGCTGGTATAGTTTGCTGGTGGCGATGCTGGTGCTCAATCCACCATTCCTGTGAAAGTTAAAGTAAAAAAAAACTTTTTAGTATGAGATTATTACCTACTACATAACTACTTAAGCTAGCTTTAGCTCTGCAAACTGTTTATTTCATGGCGAAGATTCATACCTTATGATGGTATAGAGCTTTGCAAGCTCATTAGGAAGCATTTTAAGTAATTAACGGGAGGAAGATGGTAATTAAAGGTTAAAAGGTTGGGACCATCCGGGATTTCTTCCATTCAGCACTAGTGCTGAATTGAATACTCTTTCAAATCAAGCTTACTTTTGCAATGTGGTTGCACTCGCATCTGTAATTTCATAAACGTACTGCCACTAAAATAATATTATAAGAACGTTTTAGTCTAACATAGTGGGTTTGTTGGATTCGTTTTTTACAGAATAGAATTAAAATCAATACGAATCATTTTCATTCACAGTAATATTTATTCTTTCATAAATAATTTAAAAAATATTAAAATTAAGACAATCTGCCAGCTTTTGTATCTTAAAGAAAGACTTATTATTGAATTCAGTATGCAAAGAAAACAAAAGCAATCAGCTAAGAAGGAAAGTTTTTTCTCCCAGCTGCGCTTAGAGTTGCGTTTGTTCTGCCGTAGGAAGTGGAGAGACTAGGGAGGAGAGAACAATTCTATTTAGGTAAGGAGTAGTAGACTCTGTCAGAGAGGAAACTCGAGAAAATGAGCCGAGTAAAAGATGTACTGACAGAGCGGAGTAACGAAACAAGTGCCGAGTGAAAGGCCACCTCTCAATTTCATCTCACTCACTTCCTTTCTCTGCTTTGCTCTCGAAAAACTTGAGAGTAAAAAAGACGGAGCCGGGAAAATTCATCTAGTTTATGAGATTTTCCAGGACATATTTCTTCATTGTTGAGTCTAGAGTCGGACCCGGGAGGGACCCGGGCGAAAGCCAAAAGTTGTGGAGTTTGCCTCCATATTTTTCTGTAAATGCAATTGAAAAAGTACGGAAAAGTAATAATGTAATATAGCTTATTTGTTAGGAGGAAAGAAAGAGAAATAAAAAAGATTGATATCCAGCCGTACCTTTTCAGTGCTTGGTGTGGGGTGGGTGTGGTACAACGGCGACCAAATGACAGACCACTTTTCTCCGTTACCAATTTCTTTTCTGGTTTCCTTCCACCCGTGCTCATCCACACAGAAAACCGTGGCGATTTTCCACACAAACGGTTTCTTTCTTTTTTTCGGTAGTTGATGATTGAGAAATTTTATTATTGAGACGGTGGCGTGGCGGTAAACTTTCAGAAGTTATTACTTTGCCCTACTTCCCACTAGAAATAGTTTGGTGATCTCAGGACAGGAGATCTTAATCACTGTCACAATAATTCAGCCATAAATTTTTTCCTTCGATAAAAATAATTAAAGCTGCATTGCCCAACTTTTACTTCAGCTCCGAGCATCAGCCAGATTACAGCCAAAATCCTAACCAGGACAGAATATATTTCCGAGCTCACGTCATCTCCTAAGAAGTTCCCCGTTCCCCCATTCTTTTTTAAAATGTTTAATACAGAGTAAATTAGCTTTTATTTTGATCTAGCCTTCCTTCACTGCCAATCAGCTCCAGGGCAAAAAAACAAAATTTTGCTACAAATTTAATATTATTATTTCCCCTCCATTTCCTTACATCACTCCTTGCAATGTACACAGTGGAATATTACGGAAAAGAGGAAATTGGAAAAGATGGGGGAGCACGAAGGCAGGCGACAGAGTGTTGTAAAGGCAAGAAGGAAGACGATGATGAAGTGAAGACGAGACGGCAGCTGTTGAGGGATTTCATTTTCCAGGAAAACAAGTTTGAGAATGAGGAAGGACAAAAGTCAGAGATTTTCGTATTACAATAACGGGAAAAAGTTTGTTGAGGAAGGAAAGGGAAAATATCTACTTAAGAGGATCTGCGATGATGGAGCTGTTGACAGGTCGGAAGCTGAAGAAGAATATTCCGGCATGATATCATTAAATACGCCAGTATTTTTTTAAAGGGGTTTCTGCAAAGAAATCAATCTTCATCTCCGTCCAGCAGGAGCTGAATAAAAAACGGTCTAGTGCGCACTATGCCAATATTGCCAATCTGGGATCATGGAAATCTAGGTCCTTAAATGAAACTTTATAGCAGATCTGAATCGTATTAGTTTCGGCGCTTCCATTTAAAAAATATATATTTTATTTTGGAGGACCACTTTCCAACTTAGTCATTTACAGTTCCTTTTTATTTTCTGTCTTGATGACGGTGGCGACAGCAATGCCGAGAAGGCTATATAGCTGGAATGAAAACCGATGCACTTATATGATACTGATCAAATGGGGCATTCATTTTAAACCTCTTTTTCAATTTTCACGGAGAGCAGTATTTTCTACTATTGTTCGGGGGAAATGGTTAAGAGATCTGAAAAAAGGAATGAATAGACGTAAGCACCACATGCTTAACGATATTTTATTCTTTTGGCTTTTCTGGTTGGGTGTGTTGCTGGTGTGAAGCTGTAAAAATTGTTTCATTATTTTCTCTCCAGTCAATATTTAGGGGATGTAATAGACATAAAGAAAGAATGATTTTTGAGGGAGCCCACATTTTCGAGGAGTCGTTTTCCTAAAATGTTATTATTATATTACAGCATATCCCGTCCTATACTTTTTTTCTTCCGTATAACACTTCCTTCTATATTCCTTTTCTTACCGAAACTGTTATTTTTTTTGCGTTTGCCCTCAAAAAAGAATTTATCGTTTTAATAAGAGACTGGAGCAGAGAGGGAATGAGGCAGAGCCACTTTAAAAAAACAGTGTCGTATCCCTATTCTTTTTTTCTTCACAAACTTTAGAACTGCCTCCTATACTTGGATGCTGAAAAACCCAAATAAAAGTGTACGCCACTGGGAGACCGTTAACTGGAAATGATCCCAATTTGAAACGCGTTTCCCTTAAATTCCTCCTCATTTCCTTTTTCTTCTCGTTTTACACGTACACACATCGCATTTGATTCTATTAGCAGACTCCCCTTAAAACCCAACGCCAATGATGCAACCAGTTTCCGTTTCTCTTAAAAATTAAATGCTAAGGCTACTATATACTCTAGCAGAACAGTACGGTACTCTTTCCATTCTCAATTCTCACTATTTTTTAAACTGTTAGTATCAACAGCGGCAACAAAGAATTCCATTCTTCCATTTATTTTCTCCTCTTGACAGTATACACCAGGCACAACAACAACAGCAGTTGCTGGTAGTGAGTGAGTATTTTTTGTGATCACTTTACACTTCACACTCTCCCTTTTATTTCCAGTAGCTCTACACTACCCTCCTTCTCTCTTCTGCAAAGTTGACTAAAATTGAATAAATGTTAAACTGTATTAAACATCCAATCTTTTCTCTTTTCTTCGCAGCTTGTCTCATCATCCCATCACGTTGGAAAAGAGAAGAGGAATTTCTCCTTTTTCGTTTCTCATTCAATTTCATTATAAGTACTTTCCTTTTTTTATTGAATTTAAACGAATGTGGAAATGTAACGGAGGTTTTCTCTTTCACGGCTAAGTAGCAATGTCGTAAAATGGGGGTATGTATGCGGTGTGACGTGGTAAACTCGTCTTGAATTACTTGGGAAATTGGGTGGATAAAAATGGGTGGAGGTAGAGGTGGATGTGGAGGTGGAGGCAGTGTTGGCAGTTGTTCCTACGGATATCAGTGTAATCTCATATCCTTTTTTTTGTTGGTATAACCATGTATTTAAGAAAATGAGTTTGGCAATAAAAATAAAAAAAAGAGATGGTAGAAGCCGAGGTGGTGGTGGTGATACGGTAGTGTGCGGATTATTGGTTGGTGACGGTTGGTGGAACTGTTTTTTTTCTGTGAAGTGCTTTGCTTCTCTCCTTTCTTTAAAAATTAATCATTGAAAAAATATATGCCCACATTTTTTTGTATTGATACAAAAAAATGTGGGCATATATTTTTTATACAGATATAGGCTACCACGGGCTATCTTTTTTTCTGCTGTGAATCTGCATAATTTTTTACAGGAGGAAAAACTCTGTTCATTTTTTATCCTTTTTATGCACCGTCTCTCCAGAACAGGATCGAGATGAATGGAAAAAAATTATAAATTATTCAGTAGCATTGGAGAGGAAAGTTAAGCTAGTCTTGGTGCATTTCATGTGTATATGCAGAGCGGAAAAAAATATAAATTTTTTCCCGTTTTCTCTCCACTTTTCCTTAAAGTTGGTCCCGCACTGTTCTCCCAGGATAGGATAAAAAAAATGCTGCTGTAAATCGTCCTTATTCGGGTGGTCGATGGTGATGGTGAGTGCGATGGTGCTAACTCTTCTCTTGGCCTCTTGTCAACGTATCACTCCTTTTATTTGCTGGAAAAGCTTGTGTAAGCATTGTTATCTTCCATCCATGCTGATAATGATGATACATTCCATCTTCATCCATTTTCTCTTTTAATGCCACTCTCTGCCCTCTCCGTAAGAAGAAGAGGGAGAGGGAGCGAGCCATCTGCATTAATTCTCAGGGAATGAATGGAAATCAGAAGATGACATTCTTTCTTCTCTTCAACTCCCTTCAAAGAAGACCAGAGAAGGAGCAAAACAGAGTGTGTTTGGGCTTCCCCAGTCTTTCCCTCTTTTTTTTCCTTATTGCTTCCTATGTAAGGAAAAACGAATAGTGGGAGTAAGTGATAGTGACGTAATAAGGATAAAAATCTAAAATTTTAATGCCATTATCCCATCGCATTTTGCCAGTTGTGCGAGTGCCTATCAAATCCACTTTTAGGTGGTGGAGCTGCTCAAGAGCTAGTGGCCAATTCTTATGTGACCAGACAGCAGACCACTTCCACCTCACACATACCATATAGCGTCCAAATGTGCCCAGCTACACATGTCACCCACCTTTTCAAGAAAAATATCTACATTTCCTCCTAAATATCTTATGCAAAAAGAGAGAAAGAGGAAGACCAAAAGGAACTGCGTTTCGTTGGTTGGGCCAGCCAAAAATAAAGAGAAAAAAAAATCGCCAGACGAATTCTCTCCTTCAGTTTTACACACAGACTAGACCAAGAGGACTGTAAATGATGAGACTTACAAGAAAATGGTTTTGGTGTCTTACAGTCCCATCTGTAAGTAAAAAGCGTACACCGTTCACTTCCGTACTTAGCATTTTATTGAATTATCATGCATATGCGAGCTCTCATACAATATCTGCTGCTATATTTTCATGAAAGCGGCAAAAGATAAAAAAGGAGGGAGTAAAAAAGAGACAGGAAAGATCAGAGAGGAGACAGGGAGCGTTTGAAAAAAAAAGCGGAAATGGTATATGCTCAAGTTGTTACATTTGCAAGTTACAACTGTCAAGGGACCAACTACTTCCATCCAAGTCAATAAAAATCCTCTCGGATCAAATGGAAGTTAAGTGAACAGGGCATCTATGGGAATTAGAAGAGGTCGTAAGAAGGAGTGCAGGCAAGTGAAACGCCCTAAGAAAAGGGGGACCACACCGGCGGCAGTAAAGTATAAAGTGAAAGGCAAATGGGAAAGCTTTGTCCTTGTCGCATTTTATATAAATTAGACGGAGCATAGAGAAAAAAATTTCTGGGCGGGATGGAAAATTTCTGTAAAAAAATTTCAAAGTTGGATTGCTGCACTGATTCTGCTCATTTGCATGTTTTCATTCATCCTTAAATTTAAATAGAAATCCTGTAAAGAAATTTCAAATTTGAACTGCTGCACCGATCCTGCTCATTTGCATGTTTTCATTCATCCTTAAGTTTAAATTTAAATAAAAATCCGGTTGCAAT
>JAHZND010000080.1:0-10507 GCA_027744115.1 Acrocyrtus sp. NNG-2020
AAAACAAGATTTCGACAAGTTGGGTTATACGGAGGCAGAAATAGCGAAATATGGAAATTTGAACACGTGATTGAAAATAACCCTGCTGCACAATTGAAATGTTTTGTAGTTTAGTTAAATGTAGAATAAACAATCAATTGTTCGTATAGAAACTTTCCCCCACTTTTAGTCATGCTATAGTAGATATTTAATTACTACTTAAAATTACATAGGTTATTACCTATACACATTTGATTTGTAACCAGATACGTGAGTATTTTGGTGTAGTAAAAAATTAAAGTTATGTAAGTATTAGTATTGATTTCATTATTAGTTTTTTCAAATATTTATGTCAGTTTTGTTTAATTATCCCACTGTGAGCTGGGTCAACAAAGTAGCTCAGCAAAAATGAGTTCATGTCCATATTACATGTGTATGCCTTCTTATGAAGGGGGAAACTGGTGCAATCATCAGCATCAACATCAACACACCGAAACCAATAAGAGCCTAAAAATTCTAGTTGGAGTAACCGCAAGCGTAGCTACCATAAAACTGGGAGAAATTGTAAATTCTTTATATTCCCTTCAATCAGTGAAGGAAATTGCAGTTGTACCAACGGAAAAATCTGAAAAGTTCTTTAATGTGGATGAAATTACGAGCATCGGCGAAGTCCACAAGAAGGCTGAAGTAAAAATTTGGAAAGATGCAGACGAGTGGTCCATGTGGAATGGAAGCAAATGCAGATTCAAAGCCTGCAAGATTTTGGATATGTGTATGTTCCACCGATTGAGAAAACGCTGATGTGTGGCGACACCGGAGTCGGGGCAATGGCTACTGTGGACACCATTGTTGATACTTTTTGCAATCTGATGAACATCTCCCGAATTCAAATTCCAGAAATGAATACTGGCGCTGCCCATGGATCCTGCTGCGGAGCACACCAAACGTGCTACGCGCAACACCATCATACTCCGTCATGTCCGGGAAGAAATTCCAATTCAGACGAGACACCAGCACGGAAACCAAATATCGATCCGGAGCCAGAAGCAGTTCGTAAGGACAGTCATAAACCTACTGAACATGAGAAACCGGAAATGCACAAAAAAAGCAGTGAGAAGCCAAATGAACACGACGAGAAACGAGAAACAGCTCGAAAAAGCAGTGGGAGTGAGAAGCCAATTGAACATGAGAAAGTGGAAAAAGCTCGAAAAACAAGTGAGAAGCCAATTGAACATGAGAAAGCGGAAACTGCTCGAAAAAGTAGTGGGAAACCAATTGAACATGAGAATGAGGAACGGGCTCGAAAAAGCAGTGAGAAGCCAATTGAACATGAGAAAGCGGAAACTGCTCGAAAAAGCAGTGAGAAGCCAATCGAACATGAGAATGAGGAACGGGCTCGAAAAAGCAGTAGTGAGAAGCCAATCGAACATGAGAGTGAGGAACGGGCTCGAAAAAGCAGTAGTGTGAAGTCCAAAGACAGCGAGGAGCCAAACGGCGATGAGAAAGGGGAAGCAGATCCTAAAGGCAATGAGAAGGAGGAGTCAGTTCCTAAAAACAATGAGGAGCCAAAAGGGGATGATGATGATGAGAAACAGCAAGCAGCAGATCCTCTAGACAGCCAGAAGAAATCAAAAGAGGAAGATTCATTTGATGAATTTCTTGAAGATAGTCACTATAGTCAGCCAGAAAAATCAGAAGAACAATAACGCAACGTGTCAAGGGAAAATAAAATAGAATATTAATAAAATTATGTAAAATAAAAATACTGCATTTAATGTCATAATAATGAGAAAATAAATTTTTTAAAACCTCTCATTTATTCCTTTGTTTCTGCTGGGATCTTTTGTTCTCTCACTATAAGTAAACACGTTAATTTGTAGGTGATAGTTTTTTCTTATTAAAATAAATTAAATATTTTTTCAGATTTACGTTTCGGATTTGCTGAAGAGTGGCTCAATGGATGTGATAAATTTAGCCAGAGATTTCTTGGACAAATCTATTTCTGAGAAGAGTGATGATACCACTGATGAGAATAGCCTTAGAATTTACGTTTCGGATTTGTTGAAGAGTGGCTCAATGGATGTGATAAATTTAGCCAGAGATTTCTTGGACAAATCTATTTCTGAGAAGAGTGATGATACCACTGATGAGAATAGCCTTAGTAAACTCCTACGAAGAGTCAGCTCTGTATATTCAACATCGTTTGCTCTGTATTTGTATCAACTTCCACATGAAAAAAGCTTGAGCATGGTGCTAGATGCTGCCCAAAGCTATTTTGATTCGGCTTCCAGTTATTCCGATCCAGATATTGATTTGGCAAAAGTTTGTCTAAATCTTATGCAAGACCTTAAAGAAGCTACTATTGCTAAGATGTATTGATTTAATTGATGCTGTTAAACTACTCAATAAGGACTTTCGTATGGAAATTTTGCCATTGACAGGTAATTGTAGTTAATGTCATAGTTAAATAAATAATACTGCTAAATCCATCCTTTTCTATCAATGGGCTACTACAAAACGAGATACTATCTTTTATTTTGGAATTCATAGTTCGGTTAACCCGGGATAAAATTGGACTGGTGAAGACAGCTATGAATAATACCAGGGAAGGTTATAAGAAGATTCAGCAGTTGTTGAAGCTTGTGCTTTTCCTTCATCCGGAAGATATGGAATTTGAAAAGGCCGAAAGTTTAGTTTTGGATATGGCTGGAGCAGAATCGTTAGCACGATCAGATTTGAAATTTTGCTCCCAGATATGTCAGAATATTGTTGCTAAAGGCTATGAAACTGGGTGGAAAATGTTTGTGGAATTAGCTAAAGATCAAAGTGTACCGTCTGTACTTGACTACGAATCAAAAATAGCATCGATAAACTACGCCTTGAATATGTGTCCGAACGATGAAATATTTAACATTTTAGATGAAAGGTTTAATTTGCTTAGGTCCAAAGGCGAATAAAGAGCACTTACAGAAGTATGTACAATATGCAGTAAAATATTAAATATCACTCAATAAGAAAGACTCGTTGACATCGTTGTCCAGACTATTGTCACTTTCATCATAAACTATTGACTTCAAAAGGCGACGACGGGGCACGCGAGCCGATATCCTACGCGAAGATCGGTAGTTTCCTGCGACTCGAGTTACGTCAAAGAGTGACATTACATGTACTCGTTCCAAAAATTGCTGCGCTGTTATCCCATTTTCAGAATAGTATGTTAACCGCTTTTCGCCAGTTTGCAGGAACCCATTGTCACTGAAGTAACCACGATGATCTCCTTCGACATTCATGTACACGAATGGAGCAACTGCCTCTATAGTCAACTTGAAATGGACTTCATGACCATCTGACGATCCTTGCACATCCTCAATCTATTCAAAAAAAAATACTTGATTAAGTTAATGTGCGCGTTATTGTGATAAACTCTTAATTTGATATAGAAAATAAAGCCATCAATGCCAAAAGACCTTAAGCTTGGGGTCCTTGAGTCCAACTTTGTTTGTGGGGTACTGTAAGAAGAGAAAGTTATCAGCGTACCCTGGATAGGTGACATACACAACGCATGGATCTGTACTTCCTGACTTTGCAGCTGCTGCACAACCCAACGTTTCCAATACAGAATTTTCAATTCGGAACACTTCTGGAGATTTTAAGAACTCCTGAAAACGTAAAATATAAAGTACCTATGCAAATATATACATGGAAGGCAATTTCATTTTCATAACATGAAAGATGTGGAAAAAATTGCATACCGCAGTTGCCGACGATTGTTGGTCAAACACGGGAGTCATACTGCTCAGCTTAAAGACCTGAACGCGGAGTTGTTCTGTGACCGTTTGACGTGGCAGGTCAGATATTAGTTCGATGACGACATCTCCATTTTGAAGCCGATAAGGAGACGGCAGGATTGGTGAGAAAAACTTCAATGCATAGTACATTTGTAGTTTCCACTTGCCACTGATTTCTNAGACGGCAGGATTGGCGAGAAAAACTTCAATGCATAGTACATTTGTAGTTTCCACTTGCCACTGATTTCTATTCGTTTAAATAATTAATTAGTTAGCCTTTTGTTTTGCGAAAGTAGTTTCGATCTTACAATCGAGTACGATTACCAATTGACGCCCATGAGCATCCCTCCCAAATGTCATTCAACTGCCAGTATAAGGCGCCCATATTGTGACCAGTTCCTGCAGCATCAAGCTTATCCTGTAAACGACGATAAAACTCTGTCTGTGTTTTTTGTCCCATGATTTGGCTCAACTGTGCCATATACAACATATAGGGGAATGCTTCAGTTGAATTGTAGTCGGCAGGGAAAGGGAAGTGGCTGCGAATGAGCTCGCGAATTTCTCCTTGCCCCAGTGGATGGTGCTGTCTATGTTCCATTTGAGCCGATTCCCAGGTCCATGTCGTTAGATCATCGGCTACTTCCGATAAAGTTTCGTAGTGAGGGAAAGACTGATATCCATACTCAGATGCGTACCTAGTTCGGTGGAACATGTTCCAGTCCCAATTGTCACTTCTGTAGTCGTAGAAGTGAACTGAACGACAAAGAAACAAAAGGCTGAGCATCTTAAATGCGTCATTGATGAATTTGTATAAACTGATGAACGGTGATTAGGTTTTTATATTGGGCTTACTGTCTCCATATTTCAAATCATAAGGATTCTGAGCCACCCAACCCTCTTCCTCCGTTTTTATTCCATTTGTAGGGCTCGAGGGGATAAATTTCCGGGATGGATCCAATTCCTCAGTTTGAACTTTGATGGTATCAATATAGAGCTTAACATAGTCAATCTCATAAAGTGAAGTGTTCCAGCCGGAACCATACCAGTCCCCTCGCAGAGCTGCTTCATTTTCGTTATTTGCTGCCCACATTACCAAACTGGTTCTGTACTGAAGACGTTTCACCTGTGTGTCCACTTCCTTCCGAACAATGTCTCGGAACTCGTCAGTAGCAGGGTACATCGCGCAAGCAAACATGAAGTCCTCCCAAGATAAAAATGCCGTATTCATCGGCCCACTAGGTATACAAAAGTTTGTATAAATCAGTTTTGATTTTTAAATCACTTACGCAGAGCATTTTAAAAGTTAAATTGAGAGTTAGATTTACATCGAAGAACTCTTCAGTCTCATACATGCCACCTCCCCAAACACGAATCATATTTTGGTGGGACATTTTGGCAGCTCGGAGTAGCCATTCAGTCTGCCTTTCAGTAACCCTCTCCGGGAGCACATGCAGAGGAATGGAGTTTGATCCTTTCGAATACATTTGTATACCATTGACAAGGAAATAGAATTCTCTTCCTATAATAACATAAAAACTCCAAAGTTGGCATTTGATTCAAGAAAACGTGCATCTATCTAGTGAAAGCGCTCTAGCATTTTTTACAAATTAGTTAAAAAATATTTAAAAATTAACAATTAAAATTAACCTCGTGTAGTATTCTGAGGATCTACAAAGTCTTCAATTAAGTCGACCTTTCGGAACCCGATTCGAATTGTTCTGGAGGAAAATTCTTCTGCAGTCAACGAGACATTGTACCAATGCATGGTACGATCTCCATAACCGTTTGGCCACCATAGTTTGACATTGTCTCCCTGTAATGAGTAACGGTAACAGTTTCATGATATTTTATGTATCGAGTTAGTACTATTTAATTTAAGAAAGGTTTCTTACATACCGTTTCGGTAAGGCTGATATCTACGAAGTGACCTCTGCCCCTTTGCAGACTAGTAAAAAGCACAGATCCACCGCCAGCTGTCACTCTCTGGAAACGGAAAGTGGCTCCTTCGGTTGTGGCTGAATCGTAGTAAACTCTTGCTGTGACTTCCCATTGGGTATTGACGGTCTCGTCTGGTACATCTTTTGAAGGTGTGGAGAAAATCATGACGTCTCTAATAATTGCTCCAGAGTAACCTTCGATGTAAATGTTTCTCCTGTTTTTGCATCAGTAATTAAAAATTAGCAACAGGAAGGGACAAGACAAGAAAAATAAATAATCCATGTATATTTTTCCTTGAATGTTTTCTTACCAGATTCCAGAATTGGGATAAGATGGGCCTAATAGTAATTGAAAGCACATTGTAATTAAAATTCCTAATTGCCCTTGTAATTAAGTTGTACTAGTTTTAAATTTTCTGTATTTCTCATATTACCCCAATCCCAAGAAAACGCAGACTGCATCTTCCTGATCATTTGAGCCTGATTTTCTCCTCTGTATTCAGGTACAAGAGATTCCGGAACAACTTGGTATCCATGCTCTCGAACATGTTTTTGAAACTCGTTTTGTGCATAGTGAACAGGTGAAGTAAATGCAACTCTAATTGAATTTTCTCCAACCTAAAATTTACACCGGTAAAAAATATCAATAATCAATATAGTAATCTAAATTGTCACTAATTTTCTTGGCTAGCTTCAGTTTGTGTACCTTCAAGGCCTGCTTGATGTCAAATATATAACGAGCAAACATATTTTCACTGGTGCCCACGGACACATCGTTAATAAAGACCTCGCTTATGGTGTCAAGTCCTTCGCACACCAGTACGACGTCAGTCTTTTCAAGAAGTGCATTTGTAACTGAAAAATGAGTAGACCAATTGTTAGAAGCACTCAATCAAGCTAATATGCAATTTGAATGCAATTATTAGTTTATTTTCGTACCTGTAAAATTTCTGGTGAAAGTCCAGTTCATGCGCCCTACCCAACGGTTTTCCATGTCGTTGTATTCATGATAGATTTCAGATCGAAACATGCCATTGTCCTCCAGATCTGAGTAGATTCCGCCCGGAACATTTGCCGGAACTCTTACCTCTACATCAAATTTGCAATCAAATACAAATGCATTGGGCATAGCATGAATTTAAACTGAATACATACCTGCTCCAGTAGTATTCACTCCATATGCTGTCCAGACACCGGTTGACCTTTCTGCATTTAGCGATATCGTCTCAACTCCATCGAGAAAACTTTTACTTGCAGAAATAGTAGTTTTAACATTTGCTGCTGTGAGAGCAGCAAGCAAAAATATTTTCATCAGCATTTTGCAGCAATATCTTTGCACTGCAAAATAAAAATCACTTCCAACTATTATAATGTCAGGAAAGCGACTGAACACAGCTGCACTTTTATCATCGATTCTGACATCTGAATTACATCAATCGCACGTCACATTTTCTGCTGGACAGAAGAGATAACTGGAGGGTGATGACTTATGATATGATTATGACTTTTTCTCACTTTTCTGTTCACTTCTCACTTCTGCATCTTCTCGTACGCTTGAATGCTTCCTTTATGTACTCAACTCAATATCAATTATCTACAATTGGTCACCCAATTTGACACATTTTTAAGGAAAAGCAAAAATGATAACGTTCATGTTATTTAGCTTGATACTATTGACAAGTCAATTATTCTCTGAACAAGTGTGATATATCCGTGTATTGATGATCTATTACATAATCATAATAGTTCTATTTTTCACCAGGAGGATGATCAAACTCATCTTTCACATCTAACTATACACTATTTGGAGACTGGATAATCTAATCAAAAAAAATTTGAGATTTGCGTGAAAATTATATTTTCTCGCAAACAAACACTTGACTTTTTACGTAAAGTTATGGACCTGGGATTACCTCGAGTATGGAAAATTTGAAATAATATTTGCTGCACATTCGAATAAAAGTATTTCACGTTAATTTTTGTTTATCCATGCAATTATCAATACCACTGCAGCTATAATAATTATAGTGCAAGTTCTTGCCTCAGTCTCTCTGTGCGTTGATTGCTATATTACTGGATTTATATATAGCGAATGGCCAGAGAAAATAGGCAACAGAATTTATATTTGTTTTTACTCTTTCAAACGTTGGATAGTGTTTAAAAAAGTAAACTAGAACACTGCATTTTCAGCCATCTATTAAAGTCACCGGAGCGATTGATGAAAATATTATAGGAGTATGAAAAGGTGAAACTGCTTTACCGATCCCTCGAATGCGCTTATGAATTCAAAATAGAGTACTGTATATTGATTTTTTTGTCCTTGTTGCAACGTTTATAGCTCAATTTATATAATTTAAAAACTAGTCTACAAAAATGTATTGCTTATGAGTTGTGATATCGTGAATGTATGTCATGCATTATTGTAGCTGCACTGCGATCGTAATTACTGATCATAGGCAAATAGGCATAGCTAACACGATAGAAAGGATAATATAGGTAGTACATATCATTGACTAGTAGGTAGTACGGAAAACCTTTATTACACTTACTGCACTAGAGCTCTATATGCTGGAACGCATTCATCCTGCCTAATTCCAAATTCTATGCCTATTAACTAGCAGATAGATATCCATATCTATTTTATCATTAATCTTTATTTGGTGGTTGGAACCTCAGTAGGCTCAACGAGAACCATTTACTGAGCTTTCTTTAATTCAAAATTAGTTGTGGGATAATCTTTCATCTTACAACAAATGAAAGCAATATCATCATTTGAGAAATTAAGGAAATGTACTTTTCCATTCTATGTATAAGTGGTATTTGCCGCATTTATTACATTTCATCTAAACTGTGTAGAAGCAAGAGTAAGAGTAAGGCAGTTCAAGGACTAAAAAGTGTAACTGTGACAGAATCCAGATGATGCCGAACGAATGTTCAATTATGAAACGAATACAAAGCGAAAGCGATGAACAATTGTGAAGGTCACAGATGGAATTTGGCAACTTGCAATTAGTTCAGGAGGGCATGTATATTCATAAAAAATATCATCTCTACTAATACGAAAACGTTAACGAAAACACATAAAAGAAACTAAGGATTACTTATTCCTAAACTGTCTCAATTGCAGTTGTGTCTTTTTAAACTAGAAAATGGCGTGATTTTCATATTTGCGTGTACTATAGTATTCCGTCTCCTACTCCTATCATGACACTGACGACACACACTTTAATGAGTTGATGACCTTTGTATTACCTGTTTGCTATTGGCTATTTTGCCAGTTTGTACAACTGTATTAATAGGTTTTAACAATTACAATCGACAATTTATTTGCTAGTATTATAGTTTTCAAAAATAAAGCTTAATTTTGTACAGGATTTTATAAAATCATTTAGCAACTTTAGTCACATCAAAAAGTGACATTACATCAATTTGATTTAGGAACTGCTGAGGAGTTATTCCATCTGCAGAGTAGTAAGTCATTTGCTTTTCGCCAATCTGCAAGAAACCATTGTCACTAAAATAACCACGGTGGTCTTCCTTCGCAGTCAAAAACACAAATGGAGCAACTGCTTCAGTAGTCAGTTTGAAGCTGATTTCATGACCATCGGCAGATCCCTGTACATCTTCAATCTATATACATACAATAGGTATGCCATTCTTAATCGTTTAGNATTTCATGACCATCGGCAGATCCCTGTACATCTTCAATCTATATACATACAATAGGTATGCCATTCTTAATCGTTTAGTTAAAAAGTTAATTAAACACAGACAAATTAATGGGCAATAAGACAACTGCAATGTATAAAACTACTTCCGTCAGCTAACCTTAAGTTGGGGATCCTTCAGTGAACGCTTATTCTTGGGGTATTGCAAGAAATGAAAGTTATCTGGATGTCCAGGGAAAGTAACGTACACGACGCATACATCTTCAATTCCCGAATCAGCGTACATCTGCACAGCCGATTGTTTCAAGCACAGAGTTTTCAATTCGGAAAACCTCTGGAGCCCTCAAAAATTCCTATAATAGAAAATTTTTTCGTTATAAAAATAAAGTAATCGGAAACTACTAGAGACTGGAGGGAACATTCCGTAATTTCCGTTGCTCGAGTTCTTACCGTTGATGCAGTCACTTCCTCGTCAAATACCGGAGTTAGACTGGTCAGTTTAAATACTTGTACACGAAGCGCTCCTGTGACCTGTTGATGGGGAAGGTCGGATACCAGCTCGACTACGACATCTTTACTATCGTCTCTGTATATTGAGGGCAGCACTGGTGAGAAAAATTTCCTTGCGTAGTACAATTGCAGTTTATGACGGCCGTTGATCTCTACAAGCAGAAAAACACTCATAGTTAGTTTTCACTTTTATTCACTGACAGCTCTCAAAAATTTATTTTTGTGAGATGATTTCATGAAATGAGTTCATACCAACTGATGCCCAGGAACAACCTTCCCAAATGTCATTCAGCTGCCAATACAAGGCTCCCATATTATGTCCATTTCCATCATCAAAGTATTTATCTTGGAGACGACGATATGACTCGGTTTGAGTTTTTTGTCCCATGATTTGAGTTATTTGAGCCATGTATAACATATACGGAAATGCTTCAGATGAGTTGTAGTTTGCTGGGAATGGTAAATGACTACGGACCATATCTCGGATTTCTTCTTGGCCCCCTGGATGATGCTGTCGGTGGTCCATCTGTGAAGATTCCCAGCTCCACGTGGTAATATCGTCAGCTCGTTCAGCTAAAGTTTCGTAATGGGGAAAAGACTGATAGCCATATTCGGAGGCGTATCT
>JAHZND010000081.1:0-12007 GCA_027744115.1 Acrocyrtus sp. NNG-2020
GACAAAATTGGGTATTAAGGACAAATGTTTTTTCTTATAAGGAAATCAACTGCAGGTGCGGAATTGCAAGCTAACATGACTGGTACATACTAGCTAAAATTGCGTATGTGTTAGCCGTTGGTATATATATTCATCCGTCATGCAATTTTTCTTAGATGCAGTGTTCTGCGAAATTCAGGTCTGGTCTGGTCTGCTTAGGTATTATTTTAGAGACAACAAAAGCTTCAATTCGCTGCAAAACATCAACAGTTCAAGTTTTTCTCAAGTGATGCAAATGATAACTTCTTTAGGTTGAGCTGACTTCAAACTCTTCAACCCATTTTTTGAAAAAATCTCCTTTTAGTCCTCTATTCTCTTTTTCATGTGAAACGTGTAAAAACAGTCACACTTTAAGTGCATGAAAAGGATGTAACGTTTCCTCTTTTGTTCACTCATGAAGACAGAAATCTCTTCAGCTAAAAGTGGTGAATGCAGAGGACACAAACACACATTCATTTTTAGCCTTATATCAAATTTTCAGCTTTTATGAGACTCTGCCATAAAATGTTTCCGTTGATTGCCTGGGAATGAGTCATGACTGTTCCCGTTTAATTCGTCATGTGTCGGAATTTCACGGATGAATAATTTTGCAAATTTTGCGATAATGGCAACTGAAATTCAGCACAATATGAGTACCTATAACAGGTAAGTTATTCCGTACAGTTAAGGATCGTCACAATCCTACCTTAAACTCTTTTTGATTGATGTTGAGGTTGCAATTCTCCCTTGAAAAATTTAAAATTCTGAAAATAACGCTTCTGTAAAAGATTCCCAGTCATAATGTCATGCTGCTCTGATTCAGCGCACATTTTAATGGACCCGGTTCGCGGCAAAATGTAATCTCTGTCTTAGCTTTACTGTCTGCTAATAGCAACTCAGTCATTGTTTACGATCTTGTAAAGCAACATTTTCCTGGCTGATCAGTTTCTAAATTATTTTGGCGAAAGAGGAGTGAGCCATAACAGGGAGGTAATTTCAATCTTCCTCTTCCACTTCGATTGCGTCGGCAGTAATAAAAATCTCCAAAGGGTGACCGACGTAATTTGTACTTTCTTCAAGTTCGCGGTTTCCTCATCATTATTTATTCTCTTTCTTTTCTTTCCGCACACAAGTCGACCAGACAAATATGTTTACCGTTAGATATGATTTCAAACAAAACTTAGTCTTTAGTACCTCCGTGCACGCTCATCACCAACCTCGGCTAGAGTCATGTTTCACTCCTTATTATATAGTCGTGTCTTTGAGATGGCGTATTTTTCGAGGATTAAGGATGAATATGGATGCACTACACTAGAGCGTGTCGCGTACCTTTTTTTGCCTACAATCAGAATTAGAAGGGCGACAGTAAACATATGGAGTTTGCAAGGGAGGTGGGGGTGGAGCAAAAGCTACCCCATAGGAAGGGAAGTGTGGTAGGAGGAAAGGGTAGAAAACAAAGTGAAGCAGTGCAGCAAAAAAACCTGGCATTTTGTATACAGCCATATAACGAATGCAAAATGTAAAAAAAACTAGCGAAAACGACAGAAAATCTCTTTCTTTGGATTTCGGTGTGTGGGAATTGGGCTAGTACCTGGTGGCACCTTCGCTAGCCTGTAGCCTGAACAGTTTTGCTTTTACTTGCCATAAGTCGCGTACCTTTTTTTGCCTACAATCAGAATTAGAAGGGCGACAGTAAACATATGGAGTTTGCAAGGGAGGTGGGGGTGGAGCAATAGCTACCCCTAAGGAAGAAAAGTGTGGTAGGAGGAAAGGGTAGAAAACAAAGTGAAGCAGTGCAGCAAAAAAAACCTGGCATTTTGTATACTGCCATTGTATAACGAATGCAAAATGTAAAAAAAAACTAGCGAAAACGACAGAAAATCTCTTTCTTTGGATTTCGGTGTGTGGGAATTGGGCTAGTACCTGGTGGCACCTTCGCTAGACTGTAGCCTGAACAGTTTTGCTTTTACTTGCCATATAAAGTGTTATGTCCGAGCTGGCGCTACCTTGCAAGAGCTTACATGAAGAGGGTATCCTTCACTACGCATTTGATAGAATAGCAACTCCTTGACAAAACACAGTTTACTGTGCAATGTACTGGGACGAAGTTCGTATCGCAATTTAAAAACAGAAACTAAGATGCACTAGTCAAGTGCATTCACGGGTACCTGCCTGCACTGCAAGTTGCATATTTTTTTCTAGGGTACGATGGTCGTCGCATATCTGCCAGCAGCTATCGCCAATCGCCTCAAATAATTATAAGCCTTTGCAGCAAATTTCCATTAAAGCCAATAAGGAGTAATTATTCGAATGGGATTTTACAACTTTTATGGAGCCTAAAGCCTATCATTTCGACTGTATATTTTGCGTTTGACATCCATTCACTACATCAATTAATGCTGTATACAAAACTCAAATTATTCCCTTTCCACTAAAAAAATTGAATTGTTTTCTATGTCATCAACAACATTTTTTTTAGGAATCCAGGCAAGTCGATTATGAGAAGCCAGAAGGACTTTCGTGAAAGAGTGAACACTCTGAATTTTCAACAAATAAGTTCAAAGGCATTCCCATCACTTTATAAAAGTTTATCACAAACTATCTCCTACAGAATAACATCACGTAAAGGCTCTCTTATCTAAAGAGTTAATCCCTTATTTTTATTCAGTTTATGAGAAAAATATTTTTTTCTGAATTTTAATAAATTCATGTGCAATACTTTGCATTTGTGGAGTCGTTAAGAATAAAAAAAGTGCATAAAAGTAAGCAAAATAATAATTCTTCAGCTGAGGCACGCCATATATAAAACATACAAAAATGGCATGTCTTTTTGCTTTTCTGTTACAGCTGCGCGCACACAAGTCCCACACACCGCATTATTCTAATGACAGGTGTTTCATGGGAACTTGGCTAAAAATTGTTCTGCATATAAACTAGATAATAAAAGGCAACTTAATGGCAAATAACTGTCTCCTGCTTGTAGAAAATATGTAGTTAGCGTTTTTTCTCTAAAAAAACGTCAATAATCTTAGGAGAAATGCTGCTGAATACTACAAATGCATTGCTGAAATGCACACTGTCGCTGCTGCATTTCGCATGACACATGGCATCTGGCATGATGGCACTTCAAGTCCTGAAAAAAAAATGTTTATTTTAAGCCTTTTATGTCAACGCAAATAAAAAGTGGTGATGTTCGCCCATCATCATGCTTATTATGCACAGCTTCCAACTCCAAAGTGAAACTCCTGCAAAACCATCAAACCAAAAGCGCACAGCCAGAGAGGCTGCGTCGTGCGACGAAGCTGATATATGATAATGATAAGCCAACACACTACTCAGCTTTATAATTCTGCACTGAAACAAGCACAAGCCCAGTTTAGCTCCAAGCAGGTCAATGAATAGCATCAAAATGAACTTTTTTTAGAAAGAAGCGTGTGTGCGTTACACATTTTGACGAGATATCCTATCGCACTCGTGTACTTATTGTACCAATGAAAGAGTTTTTTGTATGATAGCGAAAAAAAATATATGCGACCACGATCGCGATCCTTCATTCCCCGGTTCTTTGCAGAAAATTTTACCAACTCTCGTTTTATGCAGAATTGCAGAAGATAGCGAAGGAAGATGAGTTAGCGAACAATGCACATTGGTATCACCAACAATAATAGCAAAAAAATGGCAAGTAAGCTGTGTGCAATAATAAATGCAGCTTGCAACAAACTGAACATTTCCATTAAAACTCTTGTATTGTTTGCAGCTACGCCCCGTATCAAATCCATTAATGCTACATTAATAATTCCGGTCATTGTTCTATTCAGTGTACAGCGAAATCGAAATCCATGTCAACTCCAACTTGTTAGCTTGTACCCACCTTTTCGTGTTTCGTTTCGATTTTTAGTCACTAACCTAACCTGGTGAACCTTCGTTTCAGTTTATCGTCTTAAAAATCTGCTTGATTTTCAGAGCACTGTGAACTGAAATATCTAAACTTTCAGTAGTTAGTAAGTAGGTGGTGGCTCGTTATCATCGTAGGCAAAAAGGAGATTTTTGAAATGTCTCCGACACTAAATCAACAATAACAGGATCCTGTCACTTTATTACCTTATGCTGCGATGATTTAACAGACAGCCAATACTCAACTGAAATGGGACGGCAATGAAAAATTGTTTGATTATAATTTTCAGTCCCTGTTACTGTTGAAGAATTCATTTCCGACACACAGTTTACTTAAGTGGTAACGTTAATTAACATACGGAAAGTAGGCAGTTCACCCAACATCCTTCCTCTCTACAAAAATTATATTTTTTCATTGTGTAAAGAACGAAGCCCCTATTTGCTCACTCTTCTCTTGCGTCCTATTCAATTCAGAAGATTGCTGCTAGGCAGGCAAGGCAGCGGTATATAGGTACCACATGGTAATCTATGGCTAAAATTTCACATTGGAAAAATACTACTTATCTTGTACCTAGCTATTCCTTGATGGCTGTAGGTATTAAAATATATATTTTTTAAAAAGTTGCAATTAGAATATATCTTCATCAATGAAACTAATGACCTATCAGAGTGGATTGTGCTGTATTATATCTTGTACCTAGCTATTCCTTGATGGCTGTAGGTATTAAAATATATATTTTTTAAAAAGTTGCAATTAGAATATATCTTCATCAATGAAACTAATGACCTATCAGAGTGGATTGTGTTGTATTATGTATTAAGCAATCTTTTTTATATTCATCTGACGAAACTGCTCTGGACAAACATGCAGCTTAAGTTCTTAAGTAATCCGGTAGCTGTCCAAACAAAGCACCTCAGAGATGGAAGTAGTCCTTAAGCATTCTTGAAAGATCCAATCATAAAACTATTTAGCAGCAAAAAAGAAGTGTGCAAAGTTGAAGAATTTATTATACTACAACTCATTGTGTAAATAACGTAACTTTTAAAAAGCTTATTTAAATTTACACTTTGAATTTGTAAATAGTACTTTTTAGTGCTTCTTGCACTCTTCCAAAAGCAGCCTGGGAGAGTTTTAGTGAGTATAGTGAGCGGTTGAACTCAACCTCGCATGAATACATTTTTACTTGCAGTTACAATTAGCAATGCTAAATATACAAGAGTTTCGCATAATCATAATCACAATATATACCGTGAACCTCAAACACATCCCACGAAAACCATTTTTCCCTTCGTAACCTCGTCTCGCATATCTTCGGAATCACTTTTAAGTTTTAAGTAAGTTCCATCTTTAAGTTAGGTAGCTCCGTAGCTCCTTCTGACAGGGGACTAGGCATAGCAGTTTATAGCAGCGATTTCTCCATTTGAAAGCAAACCTAATTTAGAAACTCTCTCGACTCAAGGTAGTGCTGAGAGTTGTGAGGACAATAAAAATGAAAACAAGCTTACAACTTTACACATCCCTCTCTTCATAGTTTTTCATGCCACTTTTATTTAGGTAGTTTGTGTTGTGACTAATAAAATTGTGGCTGCGTATGCTGCATAGGTATCTTCGCATTAATGTGGNCTTACAACTTTACACATCCCTCTCTTCATAGTTTTTCATGCCACTTTTATTTAGGTAGTTTGTGTTGTGACTAATAAAATTGTGGCTGCGTATGCTGCATAGGTATCTTCGCATTAATGTGGGGGTCGCCTTCCTGTCTTTTTTCGGCTTTAGGAAGGCTGACTCATTTCAATTTCTTTCGAGGAGGATAGGTCGGTATAGGCAGCTATTGTTGACGTGTGTTACAACTTACGAGAGCGACAAAAGTACCAATAAGCCCAGACTGTCAAAAAATATTTCTGTTCTGTTATTATTATTATATACCATAAATATATATCGAGTCGTCCGTCTCAGCATCGACTTTCGTGCTATCGTTTTCTACACATCTTTCTAGTATGGATTTATTATCTACCTTGTAGATAATTTTCTGGTGCGATTCTTCTGACGTAAAGTTGGACAAATGACAACAAGAAGACCAAAACAAAAATGTTTCCTCTATCAGCTATCCATTAAAGCTGTTCAATGCTCAACGTGACACGTCACTTTCATTAAAAACGTGACGTGAACATAGTACACACATAATATAGCTCGTTACAATTAGACAGTCCAATCACAACCTTCCTCACACTTCCTTATCCACAGAGAAGTCAAGTGGTACAACTTATTACTTAAATGTAATTAGCATCTCGAGAAGTTTTAGAAGGGTGCAATTTAATGCTAGAGTTTTGCTGACTTTAACTAGTTCCGTGAGAATCAAAGTAAGTCAAACGCAACTCTGCAGAGGAAGGAAGAAGGAGCGCCGCATACAGCAACAATGATACCATATTAAATGGAAAAAAAATATAAATGTGCTGCGTAACTAAATAACGACATGATATAACACAAAATAAGTTGTGTGATGTTCTGCTATGATGAACCTTGCTGTTGCACATTCACAAAGTTTTTTAAAACTTTCTATATCCGCTCGTGCTTGCTGCGCCCCACTGAATTATCGTATCATGAAAGATAGGAAGGAGCCTTTTGCAACCCTCTACACTAGTGTTGCTAAATGCTGTCGGTTTTGTAGCGTAATCCTTTCCTTTTGGCCAAATCAGTTGAAAAATTGCATTCCCTGAAGAGATCACACTCGAGCGAGTTCACGTGATGAAGATATTTTTGATTTGATTGATGCCCTACTTTCAGTCAAAATATGTTTTTCATGGTACCAGTTGCAGCAAAAGGAAGGAATGAAAAATACAACTTCCAAGAAAATTAGTCTTCAGTCTTGGCATTGTTTTCAAAGAAGTGGGAATTCCCACGTACTTAAATCTTACATACAAACAAATTTCTCTCTTAGGTAGGGATAAAATTCATATAAAGTCAATGTAATTTTTTTTCCTACCTGGCACAGGGTGATATGAGAGCAAACTTTGAGGTATTTTTTTGAAACTAGTGATAGGAGACAGATAAATAAATATTATCAGTTATTGACTGTCTGAAGCAATAAATGTTTGCATACCATTATTGGATCCGTTCTTGTTCTTGTGGAGGGACCACTTGAGGAGCCCGTTGTTCCTCATCATTCCGGAAGTCGTTAGACAGTCTAGGCGAGACGATAGTTTGAGAGAAAAACTCGAAGTTGCAACTCGTCACTTGGTGACAATCAGTTATTTTTTTTCAAGAGAAGGACACACGACAGTTGCGAATTGGGTATTTTTTCTGTTTAATTGTTCACTAAACTGTCCTCACTCAAACAAGAAAAAAAAATGTTACTGACGAACAAAGGCACAATAATGACAGCAAAACAAATGGTATTATTCCTTTCACGCGCACCAAACAAAATAAGCTTTTTTTAAAGGATCTGGAATACTTTCGTACAAAGTAGGGCAATCTAGATCGGGGAAAAAGATACGGCATATAGACTTATGAGAACAATGTAGCTTTTGCGAACTCCCAAAAAAAAACTCGAAACTCACATCGACAGCGATGAATCACTCTCCCGTAGAAACAGTCGGGAATATACTTTGGACTATGCGTCACCTTTTGCAATCAATCTAATTACAAACAGTTTATTAATGGATCACAAAACTGTGAGCAATTAATGTCGCTGACACTTAATTTGAAAAGTTGTGCCTTTGTCCTCCTTTACGTTGGAGTGATACTTCTCGAGATGATGTGAAAAATGTAATGTTTTTAGGCTTTCAGTATGCTCTGATGATGATGGCACAACAACCATACACCAACTAAACTTTGAACAGCCTTCAGAAAGCCAGAGAACGAAGGTGAATGATGGGAGACTCAACAGGCTGTTTTGCATGCACGCATACTAACGCAAGCATCCATTTTTTGCATGCAAGAATCAATTGTCTGGTAGAACTGTACATGAAAAAATATAATCCATCCATTCCACACACACACAGTTTGGCGAAAATTCTAATGTTTTAAAAAGGAATGGGAGAATGTCTTGAAGGAAAAAGTCAGCATTGGCAGTTTATACAGAGGACTGAGGACATAATACATCACTGTGCTACTGCTCCTGGTGATGATTATGTTGGTACGTGAATGAGCAGAAAAATGACGATACATTGTAAGGCTTCGACGAACCTTCTGTGGCGCAGCCATGCTCACATACGATATTCCTTATTAAGAACACCTGAACAGCAAAAGCAAACCATCAACCAACCAACCCCATAGAAATCGACAATAAAACTGCAGTAAATAGAACAGAAAGGAGGAAACTGCATGTATTTGTATTTCATTTCATCCATATCATTCAGATATTTCTGCCTCTTCTCCCCCTTCCTCACCCCGCATCAACTTGCTATTAATGCTGTACCTTTTTACTATTCGAAAATTCGGGGTTGAATTGCCTTCATCATTATTATACCTTTACTGCGATATGCGAGCATTGTTGCGATGTGTTGCTCCTCTCTGTTAGATGTGTGTGAAGTGGGACGCTGTGCTGCTGTGACTGTCGAAGAGCCGATGTCGAATGTACTAAAAAAATTGTGTTCTTTCAGTTTCTGAGGGAAACAATGCAACAGTGCATATCACGAACTCATATACCTAGTCAGCAGCCACTACTAACAATGCAACACCTGAGCAGGATGAAGAGTTAATCAATGCATAACGATGTATGTAAAAGTGCAATAAAAAGATGATAGTTATCCTTTATACCTTACCCCAGTAGTACTCCACACATTTCCATTACTAGAAATGCAGTAAAAAAATGAATACTGTAGAGGTGAAGCTCCCTGTCGATTCGGCTATAGCAAAATTCACCAAAAGTTGGTACTTTCCACGCCGATAAAGAATAATAATTTCCACAATATATATAAATATGGGTAGATGTCACAGTTGCACCTACTTTGCTTGGTAATAAGTGATCGATGAATTGGACCTAGTATGATTGGTGATGGAAACTTGGCAATTTTATTGTTGTACTTTCGTATTTCGTAATAATTGGAACTTTCGGACATTTGCAAAAAATCCGGCCTGCCATTTAGTGTAGATGTGCTGTGGTTCCGGTTCCGATTTCGACAATTGTTTTTATACGAGCACAGTTTAACTAGGATAAAATGAAGGCTTTTTAAGGAATCTACAAATCTATTAATATGTATGTAATTAATTGTGCAATTTGCGCAGCGGGCGGCTCACTGGCTGAATCGGCTATTTTAGGTTGTGCGTGCGATTTTTATGTGCATCATTTTCCTCATCTAAATAAATTAAATTCAGTGTGGAAATCATTCTGTGCTTAACAATGAGTGCATAACTGCATCCATTGCATCGATTGATTTTAAACCACATTTACTCTTAATTGGAAGTTATACTTTCTTATATAAAAGCAATAATACCCATACCCATACTCCATACTGGGCTTACTAAAACTACTACCTTTGTCTGCAGGCGTCTGAGTTAGTTCTTGCAAGCTAATGTTATTCCTTCTTGCAAGGCTGCTATCACTGGAGAGGCTACTCCGAGGCGTATACAAGTACACATTAAAAAAATTCATGCACCATTAAAACATTATAACAAGTCTGCATATCGAAATCATATGCGTGGAGAATGTGTGTCGAGAAGACAATTCGTTTTTCATATTCGTTCACATACATTAAACTACTGAAGAAGAACCTTTTGTTTGTTGAATTTCAAGAAACAAAGGAAAATGGTGTGGTTGTTGTGGTTAATCTAGTTGCTTGCCATGGAAAGGTTCAGGGAAGAATTTTTACATCTACGCAAACGCAACAGTTATGTACGCAGCCTTGTGTGGTGCACGACTACTTTTTAATGACCTCTTTTAGAATACAGACTCGTTTCGTTAAGAGATGGCTCTTGTGTGGTCAAGTAGCCATCAAACGCATTGTTACTAGGAGGTGGTATAATAATTTATGCGAATACCAATATACACTAATACTGAAAATATGTTGGATTGTGTTAGTTAGTGCGTTCTTCCTAGAAGATAAGAGTTGATTGATAACGTGAGAAGGAATCGGGCTTATTGCTAAACTTAAATTAAAACATGCAATGGAGATGAAAAATAAAAGAAAGAAATCTTCAATTGTATTTATTTTTTATTACAATTTACCTTCATGGGATGCATGCACAATTGCACACTGCTTGAGATGTCACTATATAACTTTTGAACTTTGAACTTTATATCTGTAGGTAACATTTGACTAAGCAGAGAGTATTAATTTGTAGACTTCTAGTTAATTCGAAAGAGGGAGTATATTTTCCTTAAACTGACCCCAAAAGTTTCCGGGTGGAAAATACCTCGATACAATGAAATATTGTCCACAGTTAGAGCTTGAGTTTACTGCATAGCCGTACCCTACCATTTCCGACTCCTTCCATATCATTTGGGAGAAGTGGCTAAATTTGAGGAAAGGATCTTCCCCAAATCCTGTGTACTCTGGCCACGGATAGTATCCAATTTCTTCGTACCAAATGTTAGTTCCGAAAAGAGCCATATCTTCCATTGGGCTGTGGATGTTATCTCCTGTGAACAGGTTTTCGCCCATGCGACTTCCATTCAAAAGGTAGTCTGGGTGCGGAGCGTGAATGTGGTACATTTGGCAGTCTCTCGCCAACTGATTAGCCCATTTCTGAGCTCGGAAGGTTAACTGGAAATTGAAATAAGAAAATTACATACATACTTCAAATAACATTTAAGCTCCTACTTACAAACAACCTACACACTCGAGTATGCGCTATAAAGAATGAGGTAATGCCATAAAGATATAAAAGCTGCACCTCATCATTCAATACCAACGGCTTTGCACGGTGAAGCCCTCGAAACTCATTCTCGCGGCGGAACATTGCTTCAGTCCAACTAGTGTCTTTTGTCAGCCTCTCTTGCTGTCAAAAAGATTAATTGAATTACTGAAACATTAAATTAATTAATAAGCCATTTCTGAGATACGCAATTTCTACTTACAATGACCCGAAGTCCTTCATCCTTGTACTTTTGGTGGACAGCCTGAATCATACAATGAATGAATGCTTTATATGGGAAGGTGAAGTCTTTCTTGGCCACTTCACTCCATCTGCTCAGAATGAAGCTGTAGTCCTCAATAGGGTTTCTGTGCCGTCCCTCAAGAAGAAAAGGTATGCATGTCATATACTCACTAGGCAGTTTTCTCATTGCCTCTTGATCGTATAGAAATTTGCCAAAATATTTCTTCCAAAAAAGAAAAGGAGTAATTTCATCAGCAATTTTGAATTTCATATGATCTTTGTTGATGTACACTAGAAACTTTTCTTACTTCCGGTGCTCCATGTCTCATAACGACATTTCGCTGAAAGTTAGCCTGGCCATGACACTGATTAAATTTCAGGCTGCGGGTGTTCGGCAAGTACAATTTAAGGTATTCCAGCCAGCAGATAGACTCGTAAATGTCGGCCGCCAGGTTGCTACATAACAACGCACAGGGATACAAATATAACGAACTTATCGTTGTCTTCTGTCTCTTGAATTGCGACTTACATGCCCACCTCATCTTTACTTTTCGCGAGCTGGATTAGGCTGCTTCTAACTCCAAACTGATCTAAATTTCCCTGATAACTGTCACAATTAGCTATATTTCTGTCAAAAATCCAGAGGAAAAGCAACCCCTTTAGAAGACAATAAAACTTTGACATTTTATGAATTTTCAACCACACGAATTATCTTTTCAGCAAAGTGTAATTGCAAAGCTGGAATTTTAGAAACCTTCCAGAGTTGAATGGCGTTGCTGCGAGAGTCAGTCAGTGTCTCAGAATAATTTTGCACCTGGAAGCGACTCCAATTTATTGAGGCTGTTATATACATACAAACAAAAAACGAGACGAATGTCCAGTCATTGTGCCTAATTATGAAAATGTGCCGTCATTTCAAAAGCGTCATGTTTGTTCTTCCAGCATTTTTTATTCGCAGAACCTCAGGTAGCCAGAAATATTGAAAGATTCGGGACGTAAAAAACGTAAGTCGTGCTTTGCCAATGTGAGCTACTGCCGTCATTGTGCTAGGTACTT
>JAHZND010000082.1:0-36348 GCA_027744115.1 Acrocyrtus sp. NNG-2020
TTAAATGACAAATGGCATGGTACATGAATTTTAGGTGATTGTAACAAGGCAATAATACGCATTATTTAGAGTTATGTATTTATATTATAATACATATTTAGATTAGTGGGATTTGATTATAGTAAATTATTGCGTAATTATTAACAGTAATTTCGAACAAGTTGAATTACAAAATATTCTTTAGTATTAAACAGTATATATGGTGTATGCAAACAAACTACTGAAAAGCGAACGACTAATTTCATCTTTGAAGTTTGCATAGCCAAAACCTTTTTTACTAACTAAACTAAAATTAATTTTACTAATTAACACCTTTTCTATTTAAAAACAGGTTATACTTTAAGATTATTTGTACTGAGTGTGTATTTGATATTGATATATCGAAAACTAGAAAAACAGAAGTCTCCTCAACAGCATTACAAAATAAATCACCTCACACCCTATATAAAATTCTACATTACATAAATAAATGTACAATCCCATAGAAACAGCCCACCCACAGGTCAGTTCAGTTCAATCTAAGTTTAACCAGTTAGTTCACAAAATTGCTTAGTCACTTTTATTGCCGGAGTCGGAGAAGTCGGACTGGACGAGCCGCCCCCGCGCGATTGCTCCTGATCCTACAAACACAAAAATTTAATCACTTTATTTTCAAATTTCAATACAAATCATTGTACAATAATGATAACGCTAACACAAAATACTTTTTACTTTTCAGCTTCAGTTAAATAATTCATTCAGTAAACAAGCGAAGCTAAACTTAAACTTACTTTGGAACTTTTCTTGCTCTCACCGACGGAGCTGCCTCTCTGCTTGCTCTCCTTCTTCTCGTTGTTTTCGGCGACACTGGACACTGTGGTCGTTGCACTACGGGTTTTTCGTCCATGTCCCTTGCTAGATCTCGCTGCGTCGCGTTCCGCCTTTCAGATAATTTTAATTATTATTTAAATCGTCCTAACACATGGTTCTCATTGTGGTTCTAAACCTTCAATTAAATTATCTAATTAATTCTCTACTCACCTTCTTCTTTTCCTTCTCCTCCTTCTGCTGCTCAAAGTCGCCAATCAGGTCCGGGCATCCCAGATTCTCCTCCGGCTCCCAAGTGTTGTCGTTATCATCGAACCCCTTCCACTTCAGTAAGTACTCCACTTTCCCACCTATTATCCGCTTGTCCACGATTTTTTCAACGACATACTCGTCTTTAGTCTCGTTCCCGGCGTTTGAGCCTGAGTCTGACGATGAGTCGTCCGCCATTTGGATTCAGTTTTCTATATATGAATATTATTTATTAGTGTTGTTGCTAGGCCAACAAACTGAAGAATTTGAAACTAATGGAATTCAATTCTAACTCAACGAACTAATATAGCAACTAACAAACTTGTAAGAAACTTTGAGCTTTACTCAAATATCCACCTTATACAGGAATATATTTTATATATTGTAGATATATTTTTAAATTAAAATCACCATTCACTAAAGGAATACAAATAATGCGATTAGTGCCCATTCAAAATTAGTCAACTTACCAAAATAAATTCAATTCAATTAGCAACTGGTAAAATTATTTCCGGCGCTCCTGACCCTGAGCCTGACCCACCTTCAGTGATTGACTAGCTGTGAAATACAAAAAACGGTTTAAAACACAATTACAATACCCACCAAATTCATTCGCCATGACAAACAACTAACAACTAATATAATTTCTCTTGTCAGTTGCCACTAACAAACTAAAATGTAAACCGAATTAATTTAATTTGCAGTAGTGTAAGATTACGAGTACTTTTCACAAACCACAATTAAAATTTTCAATCTTCCAAAATGAAAAATCTACCTTAACTTCCCAAACGTGTCAACAATCAATCCCCACCCAAACCACACAACTACAACTGACGAAATTAAAATTAATCAGTAACTTAATTAAAATTCACCAAAAAATTAGTAAACCGGAAACTCTGCGTATCTCTGCGTAGAAATGTTTTTGTGTCTCTCTTCCTGCTCCGTCGTCGGTCTATTTCTATTCTCGCCCGTCACCTGTTCAATGTTCAGTCCAGCAGCAAGCCACACGCTTATCCCCACTACGCTAAATGTAGGCAAAATAAATGATAGCGACAACATGGAAAAAAATTGATTTACGGGCAACCATGCAGTGCGTATTGGGGCACACTGAGAACAAGAGAGTAGGTCCTTTCCATTCTATACTCAGTTTTTTTTTTGTAAATTTTGTCACAGGCTTAGCAGCTACTAATATTCATTGTTGTAAATTAGTCATTAGTTGATTGTTTAAATTGTTTTGAATTTAGATTAGAGATTGGCTATAATTGACAATAATATACTTGTCTAGTTTGGTAAAGTCAGTATTAAATTTCGAATGCTCCATTAATATTAGCTATCATTTTTATTTGAAGATTCGATTAATTGCGACTTGAACTAACATCGGGTGTCGGGAAATAAATAAATTAAGGAAAGGGACCAGTTAGTTTATCAGCAGCTGATTGGAAGTGGGCAATGGAAGGAGGGAAAGCACTGGAAAAAGTAAGTAAAAATTATTATTTTAATTTTATTTATTGTACATTGGCTGTGTTCAAACGTCCTAGGTTATTTTGGGTTATTGNAATTAAGGAAAGGGACCAGTTAGTTTATCAGCAGCTGATTGGAAGTGGGCAATGGAAGGAGGGAAAGCACTGGAAAAAGTAAATAAATTACTATTTTAATTTTATTTATTGTACATTGTATTTTGTGATGTGTGCCATTGTTGTTACCCTCGTTGCCGTTCACTGGTTGTAGTTGTAGTTTGTTGCAGTGTCCTCATTGCCTAATTAAATTAACTTTGAATGTGCTGAATTTATTCTACAGGCGATTGAAGCGAGTTCATCTAAAGAAAAAGCTAAAGACTTCACCAAAATCAAAAGACAACAATACTACCGAGTTTGTTGGAGAACCAGATATGGTTTCTGCGAAATTGCAAGAAAGCGATGCTGGGAGTAAATCACGATATTCAATTCACCCTTTGCTTGTGGATCATGTAAATATTTAATTTTGCATTTTAATTCTAACTATAAGTCTAAAGCAAACTTTTTAATAAAAGATAAATGTTTAAATAATTTATGCAATAATAAGGTAAAGGCTGCCAATCAAACCAAGGGATTTAACTTACTTTACTTTTATTTTAGATTTTGGAGAATATTTTTAAATTGATTATCGACCCAATTCGAGAAAACGGACAGCAAAGACCTGTGGAAGAAATTTCGCGACATGTACAAAGTTTTCGATTGGTTTGCAACACTTGGAGAGTTGTGGCTACCAGTGTGTTCCGGAAGGCAAGGTCAATAATGGATATTGGGGGCGAAGACATTATGGAGTACCCTGATTTACAACTTGGACGATTTTTGGAAGTAATGAGGAACAGCTCTATGGTTCCTTTCCAGAACTACAGAATATGCAGAAGTGTCCTGACTTCGCAGAACATGGAACTGATGAAGCTATTTTTCAAAATTTGTGGACCAGAAATTTTGGAGCTTCAGATAGAGATTTGTGTCAATGATTTGAACTCAAGATTGGTTATTCCAGGCGATGTATCTCACCTCAAGCTGGAGAAATTATCAACCCTCGAGATTTACATGAGACGGTGTTTCAGTCCTTCATATCAGAAGAAGGGAGATGTTGCTGAATTTATTGGATTCTTGTTGACAATTACTACAAACCTAAGGGACTTTACACTGGAATTTTTGCACCATGGGCGGTCGTTTCCGAATGGAGTTCAAAAGTTTTTCGAGAAACTTCCAAGTACACTAAAGTCTATCAAGTTACACACCAACACTTACACCAACTATTCGGATTTCTACCTGAACACGCTCCGAAAGATTGATGTGAAACTAGAGACTTTTGAATTTGGCTTCTGTGGCGGACAGATTAAGCCGGGTAAAGAGGAAACAATCCATGCATTTTTCGAGGGACAAAGTCAATCTTTAAAGAAGCTAACTGTCCCGGCGGTTTGCTTAGCAATGAAACCTGAATCAAAAAAACCGGTTAAATTTGGCCAGCTCCACTCACTAAATTTATGGATGAGGCATCTACCTATTTCATTTTCGGATCGCTTCCCCAAACTTACCGTTCTTGATTTGAGCCGCACCGTAAACGATGAACCCAGCTGCATGGAGTTACTGTCTGTTACCGCTCCTGCCGAAAGCGTGACGGAGCTTTATTTACCGTGCATCTCACTTGAAGCCAATACAGCAGCAAAGATAGCTAAATGCTTTCCTAATGTTCGAAAACTAGCCCTTGAGTTTCGTTTCAATTTTATTGGACCAAATCCTTTTCAACACGCATTCGTCTACTTTCATCAAATAGAGGAGCTGACGATTTCCTTGTTCCGTCGCGTTGAAAGGTCGATTGAATATGGAGAGTCACTCCTTTGTAACATTTCTAGCCATGACTGTCAAATGGCTCTATTAAAGAAAACCTTTGATGACTTCAATGCAACGGACGTGCAGGAAACTCCATCCATTCTGCTATTAAAAAGTATCTACCTGCATGAATTTTAATTATAGTTTAACAAACCAAATATTTCTTTGTGTACAATATTAACGAAGCTGGCGGAATATTTGTGAAAAGTGAAATCAATTCAATATTTTTTAATCATTTTCCAGAGTTAAAGAAGCTGACACTGAAGAGGTGTAGTACTCTTAAATTTACGGACTTCGCAGCTCACTTCATCTTTCTCAAAATGGAGAGCTTGGAGGAACTCCACATTGATTCTGAATCTCGACATGTATGACGCTATACCAAAATCAAAACTAATAATTTAATTTAATTTACTGTTTGTACGTATATTTTCCATATTTACGTAAAATATTGCTATTATTTCAGATGAGTGCTGACTACGTAAATCGTTTGAGGAATAAGCTGAAGATACTGAGAATGGAAGGGTAAAATACTAGTGCTGAAGGAGTAACTGACTTCCGGGTGAATAATATAGTTCCCCTTGCCTTAAGTTCTTGTTAACTTTCAATTTAGATAAAACTAAGTACACTGCGCAAACTGTTGTAATTTCTAGAGCGGAGGCTATGTCGTATTAGGTATGTGTGTTAACCTCATTATTAGTTTAACCATATTAAATATTTTTAATACCTTTGTATTTTTATATCAAGACATATGTGACTACCTTAAGTTGATTGCAGAGATGACTGCCGTAATGTATTTTCTATGGTGTCACATATCACAGAATCAGCTTTATTGTTTGAATTTTGTTTTCGCAGAAATTTAATAGAACATATAGTATTACTATGTAGAAATAGAAATAAATTTTAATTAATATATACGTATTAAATTCCTGGAAATTTTAGGATCCCTAATCTATGCTAAAATGTCGAAAATCAAACTGTAAGCAAAGTATAGCTATAGATCTCTCCTGAATACATTTTATATAATATACAGTACAAACATAAAGTGAAGTTGTTTATTACTCAACGAACAAAATTAAAGACTAACTATTTTAATGATAATTGTATAGGTAATTGTAGTTGAAAAAATTAAGCAAGAAAATGTCCAATTAGAAATACCTAACTGGTTGTATTTCCGGCATAGGTAATTCAAGTAGAAGAAAATATATATTTGCTAAAGCTGATTTCAATAATTTATGATTCAACGAAGGGCTTTTAAATGATTTATGTAGTGTGGCTAACGTTAAGTTGGCACTTCATATTCTAAACTTTGAATTTTGTTTGACATGCTAGTAGCAGGTAATTAAAGTCTTGAAAATTTGAAATCGTTTACGTGATAGACCGTAGATAGGTTTATTGGGCTTCTTTAGTAAGCATTCTTCAAAAGAACTTAGAACTTATTTATACTACGGAAAAATACATAATTATAAAACCAATTCCTGAACGACATAATTTAAAAAGGTTATTCAACAGTTCCGAGTCTGGCCCACTAAATTGAAATCAATATTGATTTGCGTCAGCAACTCGAAGTTTTACTGTCGAGTCTGAGTTTGAGTCTTTGTGCCAGTGCAATGTCGTAACGCGTATCATCTCGTATTTATTATTGTACTGGGAAATTTGTCGCTTAAGAATTTAGAAATTGTTTTTCAGTGAAATAAATTTTTCACCTAACATGCTACTTTGGAATAGGAATTGGAAAAGAGTTTCAAAGATGGGACGAGTTTCTCTGCTTCTGTACAGTTTATTACTTTGTTTTGTACCAGGGGAAACTACAATTTCGACTTTAGAAGCCCTACTGGAAATATTCCAAGATTGTCTACTGCACATAATTAACTTTGAGGGTGATTCATTAAACCAGTCTCGAGTTCCAGTTGTGTTATCTCGCTACAAAGTTCATCGGAGGAAGTTGCCATATCGCCCAAAAATCAGCAGTGCACTACCTCTCTGGAAACGTCTTCAAGCTAGGGAAGAAACGCATCTACAGTTCATTGTAAATGTGAGTAAAATTTTGAAGCTCAAGTTCACCCGTCATGAACGCACCTTTGAGGACAGGGAAGACACAGCCTCAGACGAAGGTGACTTTCCAATGCTCGATTTAACTGGAAAGGTGAGACCGTGGTACTGCGAGGCTCACGTGTATTTAAGTCGACCTCCATTTAGTAAATCGTCCCCGTATTATGTTCCGAGTTGGACAGGTGCATATTACAACTTGGCGATTCCGCTCAACTTCATTCACTTCTGGAAACTGAAGGTAGAGGGGACAGGTCTGAAAGGTCTCTCAAACGCGTTGGAGACTTCACTTTTATCTGCCTCTTCAAGACCCACATACCACATCATTGCAGCTAATGCCAATAAACGCATATTTGAGCCATGGCACCTGGAGCAAGTATTGAGGCGAGGATCCACAGTTGAAGCCGTCCTCTACTTGCGAATAAATGAACACGGAAGTAATAGTATATTATGCATTTTGGCGGCAGTAGCAGCGTCTAGCAACTTCAACCCGTCATTTTGCATTCCATTAGTGAACCTCCATTTTTCTCCCCCGAGATTGAGGAAAAGCTTGAATAGCTTGATCCAACGACATTTCGATGCATCGACTTGGCAAATTGCAGCATCCCAGCCCCTGATTGACGCAGTCACGGACAAGTCACACATGTTTGGCCCCAATGAGCGCAAAGCTTTCAACATCTCCGAGTATCGTTTATCTCCTTCACGTTTTTCCCAGTTTGTTCATGCTGCCCTCTTCAACGACATCTTGAAAAACCTCAGTAGAACTGTGAATTACTTTAGCACCTACAGTCGCCAAAATAGTATTGTTAAAAAACTGCGATCCAATTCCCATTTTAGAGGCAAAGATATCGGATCGCTGCCGACTATTTTCCAAGGGCAAGGAAGCTTTGAAAATCCAAAGTACCAGTGGCCCTTCCACAACATGCAGACTGGATTTATTTCCTGTGGAGCTATAGAGCCTAAGCAGGGCCTCCGGTTTCTGGAATTGTTCTCGTCCTTTGATAGGTACATCTGGAGCTTGATTTGCTGTTCCGTAGTCTTATCTATCATCATTATCCATTTATTTTTTAAATATCAAATTGAAAAGTATGAAGGTGACTCTTTCAGTTTAACATTTTACTTTGTCATGTTCCTTCTTACTCCAACCTTGGAGCAGGGAGTTCATTATGGTAACCTTTTAAGTCGTCGCCGTCCAGCTTTAAAGCTATTTATGTCCATGTACCTTCTCGCGTTCATTTTCCTCAGCAACTTTTACAAGGGGGACAATATTATAAATCTCACATCGCCGCTTCCCCCAACCAAAGTCGAGTATCTTCAGCAGTTGTTGGATCACAAAGTGGACTCTTACTCCTTACCGATGTCCCTTGCAAAATTATATGTAAATAAGACCTGGGAAATTTCGAAGGTTAAGATGCCATTCAGAAACCACATTTTCCCTCCACGCTCAGCTACAAGTGGACTCGTTGAGCTCTCCTTAATGCACGGAATAGATTTGAGAATTCCGGTGCAGTCATACTTTACGGAGCTGTTTTCGGAGTTCAGGCAGCGCATTCTCAATCATACAAAACTTCACCCCGCCGTAAGGAAAATATACGCGGTGCTTCACCAAAATCGGGATTCAGCTGAACAACTTTCAAATCTAACGTCAATCCTGGAATCAACTTGTCGACAGAATGAAGTCAAACCGAAAGCATTTTTCATTCCGGTTGACACTGCGTCAGTGGTAGCATCTGCCCTTGAAGGCAGAGGACTTGGGATTGTGGTAGAAAGTAAGGAGCCATTTACGAAGACCACTCTTGGCTACTCCATCATGAACGGATTTAGCTTGAAAGTCCTCCTCAGATTTCACGGAGTGACAACGTCGGGAATACTAGACAGATGGATTAAATTAAAGACAGAGCACATGAAATTGCTCGGCTACAGGCTAATAGGTGGGAATGTCACGAACCCACAGCAGGGAAAATCAACAGGAAGTGAGGCTTTCCTAGTCATTTTTCTTCTGCTTCCTTTTGGCAATTTTTTCTCACTACTAGCTTTTTTATATGAAACCACAAAGTGTGGCCGATGCTTCAAACCTCGAAAAAGTAAAGTCAGTGCCCAGGTTACAAAGGTAAACAGAATTACTGTCGCTCCAATGGAAATTCGACGGCAGCCTTATCATTTTAGGTATACTATGACGAATATGACGATGATAGAAATTAGTAGAAAATTTACTGTGCTACTGTCAAAATTTAAAAAGTATTAAATCTAAACGTTAAATGACAAGTAAACATCAATCCTTTAATCAAATCAAATCAAGAAAAAATAAAGTTATTCGGTCACTTGTCAAACAAAATTACGAATAATTTTAATAATGGCGTATTGATCAAAAAAATAAACCAGAATATATATCATGAAAATTATCAAACTGGAGGGCTGTGTTTCCTGTATAGCTACTAATAAGAAGGTATTTATTTACTAAAGCTATATATAAATAAAGTTATAATATGTAAATACGGGCCATGTAAATACGATGGGCAAAAATGAAAATGGAGGACTACTATACCTAAATAAACTTAGACAAGCAAACAAAGGCTATTTACTCGCTGAACACAGGACATTACATAAACACACGAACATATCATACCTCAATTTAACTGACATTAATAGCTAACTAATGGCCGCGTAATTAGCCAGGAAAAGATCACACTAATGCATTATCATTCACTACTAAGAAGGTATTTATTTACTAAAGCTATATATAAATAAAGTTATAATATAGGGGGCCATGTAAATACGATGGGCAAAAATGAAAATGGAGGACTACTATACCTAAATAAACTTAGACAAGCAAACAAAGGCTATTTATACTCAAGTGTTTATTTGATCTACTGAAAAACCGCAGTCTCCACAACATTGCAAAACAAATTCATCTCTCATCACTCATCTCAACCTATACAAAATTCTGCCTCCACTGACTGCAGTAGCAAATAAGCATACACGTACAATTCCATAGAAATAATAGCCCAAATACAGACCCACAGATAAGTTCAACCTAAGTTTTCCCAGTTCACAAAATTACTTAGTTATTAATTATTATTATGATTGTTGAAATTAGAGTTCCTCCCAGGTGAGTCGCTCTTCGTAGAACGCAATGACAACCTGCGGACACTCAACGTTCGCCTGCCTCGCCGGAACAAGATCCCCCTCCTCAGTGTCCCTCCACTTCATCAAGAACATCAGTTCCCCACTCATGTCAGTAGCCCCGATGATTTTCTCCGGATGAAGGCCGCGGTCGAACCCGGTCAACTCAGAAAACTCGTCTCCGTTCGATGACTTCTGACCCTGGAAAATAGAAAAATTTGGTCAATTTATTTTCAAATTTTATTACAAATCATTTTACAACAATTATGGCACAAAATATATTTTACTGTTCAGCTTTAGTTAAAATTAATAATTATTTTAGTTAACAAGTCAAACTGGAACTTACTTTGGATCTCTTCATCTTCTTGCTGGCACCGACTCCCTCAGAGCTGCCCTCCCGCTTTTTCTTCTCGTTGTTTTCGCCGACACTAGACGCCGTGGTCAGTGCACTGCGCTTCTTCCTGCCATTTCCGATGCTAGATTTCGCAGCGCCCTTCAGATCATTTTGAATTTTTATATTATCAAAAATCGTACTAAAACAGCCTCCTAGGACTACATGCAAACATGGACTGTTGGCTGTAGCCGGCTGTGGTCTGCGATTGTAACCATTCAGTTAAATTAATTATCCACTCACGTTCTTCTTTTCCTGTTCCTCCCTCTCTTGCTCATACTCGTCGATCATTTCCTGGCTTCCTAGATTCCCTTCCGGCTCCCAAGTGTTGTCCTCATTCCCGAACCCCTTCCACTTCAGCAAGTACTCCGTCATACCACCCCGAATGCGCTTGTCCAAGATTTTTTCTACGATAAACTCCTCTCCAGCCACGCTCCCTGCGTTCGAACCTGTGTCCGAGTCGTCCGCCATTTTAATTCTGTTTAATTTACAAATATTATTAATCATTTATTATTCTTGTCGCTAGGGCGAGAGGCCAACAAACACTTGAAAAATATATCTAATATAGTTTTAATTTAACATTCGCTATAGGATTATTAGCACCCATATATAATCGACTTACCAAAATAAATTCAGTTCAATTGGCAACTTGAGAAATAATTTCCGGTGCTCGTGACCCAACCGTAGTGATCGACACTACTGTCAAATAAAAAACAAACAAAACAGTTTAAAACACAATTATCAGATTACCATGACAACCAATGAACACTATTACTCTTGCCACTAACCAAATTGTATACCAAATTGTACCACTAATGTATACCGAATTAATTTAATTTACACTTTAAGATTATGAGTACTTTTCGCAAATTACCAATTAAAATTGTGCACCTTTTATTTCCGATGCTCGTGACCCACCCGTAGAAACCGCCGCTGTCAAATACAAACAAAACAGTTTAAAACAAAATTATCACAATGACAACCAAATAACACCATTTCTCTCACCTTCTGCGTACCTACTTATGTAATTTAATATTTAATTTACAGTTTAATACCACTTTAAAATTACGAGTGTGTATTTTACAAAAAATACACACTCGATTCACACTTATTTTCAACCCCTCCAAGAATATCCACTTGAACTAACCAAACCAATTAACAGTTAAGCCTTTTACTATTACTCTTCCCAAGCCACAAAATTACAGCCAACTAAATTAAAAGTAATAAAAAATGAAAAATAATTTTAAAAATCACCAAAAAAAATTAGAAAGTGCAACAAATGACAAATTCTGCGTGTCTATTCCTGCATTTTTTCAAGAAGTGAAAAAGTGTTTTCTTTATCTCTTTCTTCATTCTTTTCCTCCTTGCCGCTGTGTTTTTGGTGTGGTCTACGTCTACTGTCGGCTCTCATCTGTTCCGTGTCCAATCCAACACAATCTACACTTACACTACACCATACATAGAGTGTATTGGCCTTGCACAGTGCATTGATAGGAAGGAATCTCCTATCCATCCACTGTTAAAAGTAGTCAAGAGCCTAAACAAAAGAAGTGCAATGAGGTGGTCATGTAGTGTATAGTGGCCATATGCATGGATGCATATGCCTGCCTGTCTGTGGAAAAAGTTTCGGATAGATTGAAAACGCCCCGATTAGTAATTACATTGGTGTGCCCTTGCCAATCCTTTCGATTTTCTACTTCCAATTTTCCAATATTTTCCTACTTCTCTTCTCACATGGTTTTGAAAATATTGTATTTGTATTGAAAATTTGAAATTGATTGTTTTGAAAGTAGATGTTGACTCTCTATAATTGATAATAATGAAATTTAGCTAGTTTGATAAAAGTCCCCATATTCCAATAATTATTAACTACTATATTTAAAGGATCGATTAACCTGCAAATTAATTTAAATAAAAAGGCCGTCGGAAAATAAATAAGGGATCATTTATTACCAGCAGCTGATTGGAAGCGGACAGAATGGAAGGAGAAAAAGCGCCACTGAAAGAGGTAAATTAATTACTATGATATTTTATTTATTAACTGGAATATTTGGTATTTTGTTTTTGTACATTGTGATATGTGTGTGCACGGCAGACTAGATACTAAACTAGTTTGTATAGTCTGCCGTGGTGTGTGCTATTACTCTTTAGTCCCGTTCTCATCGTTCACTAATAGTGAATCACTATTAGTAATGTAATGTCGTTACGTATTAATTAAATGTCTAAAAAATGTACTTGGTATGCACTGAATTTATTCTACAGGCTTGTGACGAGAGTTCATCGAAGAAAAAGTTAAAGATTTCACAAATACCAAAAGAAAACAAGACTACCGAGTTTGTTGGAGAACTGAATGAGGTTTCCGGGATATTGAAGGAAAGCGATGCTGAGAGCAAATCACGAGAATCAATTCATCCTTTGCTTGTGGATCATGTAAATGATCAATTTTGCATTTTATAATTTTAATTATGTAGCAAACTTTCTAAAAGAAGATAAATGCTTAAATTTAAGTAATTCTCGCGATAATAGGAATGGAGTAGTAACCAAACTAGGGGATTTAACTGATTTTGATTTTCCTTTAATTTAGATTTTGGATAAGATTTTTAAATTGGTTATCGACCCAATTCGAGAAAAGGGAAAGCAAAGACCTGATGTGGGAGCGATTTCGCGAGATTTGCAAAGTTTTCGATTGGTTTGCAACACTTGGAGAATTGTGGCTACCAATGTGTTTCGGGGGGCAAGGTCACCAATGAATATTGGAGTTGACAGGATCGTGGAGGGCCCTGATCAACAACTTGAACGATTTTTGGAAGTACTAAAGAACAGTACTATGGTTCCTTTCCAGAGCTACAGAATATGCAGAAGTGTCCTGAATTCACAGAACAGCCTATTGATGAAGTTATTTTTGGAAATTTGTGGACCAGAGATGGTGGAGCTTCATTTGGGAAGAAGATTTGCACTCAAGGTTGATAATTCCGGGCGATGTATCTCACGTGAAGATGGAGAAATTATTAACCTTCGAGATTTTATTGACACGGCGTCCCGATCGCAATCCTTCATACCAGGAAAGCCAAGATGGAGATGTTGCCGAGTTTATTGGATTCTTGTTGACAGTTACTGAAAACCTAAAGAACTTTAAAATGACTTATTATAATGAAGATCGCGAGTATATGCAGCCGGTATGGAACGGAGTTAGGAAATTTTACGAGAAACTTCCAAGTACAATCAAGTCTGTCAAGTTATACGCCAAGTATTCGGATTTCTACCTAAACACAATCCAAAAGAAGAATATGAAATTGGAGAATTTTGAATTCATCATCTCTGGCGGACAGTTTTCTCCGGGCTATGTTGAAACATTCTATGCATTTTTCAAGGGACAGAGTCAAACTTTAAAGAAGCTAACGATCCCGCCGATTTTCTTAGCATTGAAACCTTTACGGAATGTTACGGAACTTCGTTTACCATGTATCCCCTTTGGAGCGAACACAGTGGAAAAGATAGCAAAGTGCTTTCCTAAAGTAAAAAAACTAGGCATTGTGTTACATTTCAATTTTATTGGAGCAAATCCTTTTGAACATGTGTTCGTCTACTTTCCTCAACTTGAAGTGCTCGAGGTTTTTTTGTCCAATCACAAACGACCAAGGATTGAATGTGGAGGAGCATTCCTTTGCAGCATTTCCAGCGATGACTGCGAAAGGGCTCTACTGAGTGGAGACTTAAGTGATTTCAATCCAAAGATGTTGGAGGAAAACCCTTCCATATTGCTTTTAAAAAGTTTCTACTTGCATGAATTTTATAATTTAATAATCTACCGACCGACGAAGTTGGCAGAATATTTATGGAAACAAATTATTAATTTTTGTACTTTTTCTCATGTTTCACATTTTCAGAGTTGAGAAAGCTTATGCTAAAGGACTGTAGTAGAATTAAATTTACGGACTTTGCAGCCCATTTCATCTTTCTCCAAATGGAGAGCTTGGAGGAACTCCACATTGATTCTGAACCTGGACATGTATAAAGCTACACGGATATCAAAACTAATGATTTAATTTAATGTATTGATATTGATTGTACGTTTATTCTCCTGATTTATGTAAAATATTGTTATTTATTATTTCAGATGAGTGCTGACTATGTCAGTCGTTTGAAGAAAAAGCTGAAGATACTGAAAATGAGAGAGTAAAAAAGTCCTAGTGTTGAAGGAGTATATAGCCTCCGCTCCGCGTCAATTGTGGTCGCCTTGCCTTAGTTATTATTATTAACTTGTAATTTAGATAAAACTGAGTACATATCGCTTGCATACTGTTATAATTCTTAGAACTGATGTTAGCTGTATTAGGTATTCGGGCATTAACTATATTATTATTTTGACGATGTTGAATATTTTTCCCCGTTCGTATTTTTATATTAGGATTCTGTGACAACCTTAAGATGTTTGCAGAGATGACTGCCTCCATGTATTTTCTATGGCATCATCAGATCAGGGTCACGGTATAGTTTTTTTGTGAAAATGTAATGGAACATAGTCATAATTATGTAGAAGTAGAAATAAATGTTAACTAGTGTGAAATCTCGATTACTTTTATTTTGTGACTGATTGAAAATATGTACAGAAGCAATAATAGTTAAAATAGAAATAGGAAAATAAAAATTTAAATAAGGGATAGTTCATTTTGTTCATCGAATCGTTTTTTTTGAAGTCTCGTTAAAACTTAATTTATTTAGTTTCTGAAGTAGGCCACTGTTGTAGAAACATTCAGCCCAGCAACCATAATCTGTGCTTCGAATTAAGCTATTCTTCAAAATGATAACAGTAGTATCCTGATCTATATTCCGTACACAGAACAGATTGTAACAGTCATTTATGTATTTTGCATTTTTCACAACCCGCCGCAAGCATTAATGCAGCTTACTGTAATTTGGGAACTACTAATATTCATGACCACACAATTTTCAGATGATTTGCAATAGTAAACGCTATAAATAATGTGATTGTAAAGCAAACAGCGCACAATTTTATAGGGTTACTCACGGCAATCTTGCATTACTCACGGCAGACTGGATACTAAACATCCAGTTTAGTATCCAGTCTGCCGTGCATTACTTGAACATGTTAGTGCTTGTTATTTTTTATTCTTGTAGCAACTGACAAATTAGTATTTCATAGACAATAAATACAATATGATTACACACGATTAATGGCACTCCCCATTTAACGGAAATTTCAGAAGTTGGATGTAGCGAATGTTTCAGCTTCGAGACTGGACACAGACAATGAAAAAGGTTACTATAGTGCTTACCAGCTAGAATAAAAAAATATCTTTTTGATGAAGAACACCTTTTTAATTTCTTATAGGCAAGTATATTTGAATACAAATAATTTTACGCCAGTTATGAATCCATAGTCAATGACGATACGATCACTTGCTCTAATTGAGATTTCGTCTTTATATAGCCCACTGAAAAAAAGATCCATCTGCTGCCGTTGGGCTAAACTGAAAGTTTCTGGATTCTCAACAACTATCGCTGCTAGCCACAATTTTACTGAATTCATCTAAAATTTTAGAAAACAAAGTCGCTGAAAATCGGCTCATATATAGAATTAATGCTGTTTTGTAAGCTATTTACTAACTTACTACTCGGAAAATCGTACCTGGTTGCAGATATCAGCTGAAAATAAAAGCTTTGTTGAAAACAATGTCGTATAAGAAAATGTGGAGAACATCATTATTAATGCATTCCCAAGAACAGGCTGGTTAAGTGACAAGTCCAGATTAGTAGAATAATACACAATGGCTTCAAGAATCTCAAAAGTAAATGTGTGTCCCATCACTTTTGAAATTAAATTAGATAGATTGGCAAGGACCTTTAATTGGTCAACTACTTCTTTTGGACTAATAAAATGCGACGCTAAACTTTCTTGTACTACTTTAGACTTCTTCAAGCTACCTCTGCGAAAGCAGGCAGTATTTACGTCATCATTGTTCATTTCAATGTTGAGGCAAAGAGACTTTACGACAGCCCATAACGCGAGCACTGAAAATAAGTGCAATGTAGTAGCAAAGTTAGTAAGAATTGCTGAAAAAACTGCTACAATTGCTGTTGGAAATGTTAGCACGGTAGCTGACATTTCCTTCCAGGATCCGCAACTACAGTTTCCTCATAAAAATATTTCGCAGGAGGAATTTCTTATTGCCTCCCACTGTACTTCGAACCACTGGCTCCACATTTCTGTACTGGAAGTAGCCTGACCGGCTACGCCTAAGGATATTAAACCTTCCACAAACGCAAGTATTACTATCCATGAGCAAATAACTGTGGCGGCGTATTTACTACAGATTAAACCTAATAATAAACTTTTCTTTCTTAATTTATCGGTGGGCAAAAGCAACCGATTTTGAAGAAATACATCCCTGCATACAAACGAATATAGCTTGATATAAGCAGACTGATGAAACCAGATTGAGTTAAGAAAGGAAATTATAACTAAGGCATCAAGTACCGAAGTAACGAAGAAAAAATGCTCCGATGGATTATTAGAGCTACTTGGAATGACTCGCCGTATTATTATGACCAAGTAAAGGGCAGTCACGATGTGAGCTATACCACAACTGATTTTCGAAAATGGGCATGAATGTAATTGAAACTTTTTCTTTCTGAGGTCACATTCTCTAAGCTTTACTTCGATAATACGAAACGGAGAAGCCAGGAACAAATATGAAAAGTAAAAGAATACTTTGAAGGAAAGTGCTAGACGGTTCCCACCTTCAACTTTCATACTTGCAGTGGCTGCAGTTGACAAAAGCAATCTCCTTATTGTGGATACAGTAAGAGTTTCGATTTTGTTGTTTTGAAGTTAGCAGTGTACACTGCTAAATGTATTACGGAGCTTGACAAAAATTTAACATTTTAAATCATTAATAAAATTGGATGTGCCACTGCGTGAAATGTTTTTGAAAAAGGTCTGGCAACAAGCGTCCATGAAATTGGGTATTTATAATGTCTCCACTCTCCTCCGTTTGCTTGTATATAAGAAAGCGACAGCTTTTTAAAAAAAAATTGCCGCAGTTATAAAAATGACTGGAAAATTAGTAGAGAAAATTGTCAAATTATAGATACTGCTGACTTCGCGCCTAAAGTAGACTGTAGTCATAGCTCTGTCGAGAACTGCAAACGATTGACCGTAAAACTGTACAACGATTAGTTATGGACTATTAGGTAGATGTACTGCGCCAGATATAATGCTTTTACAAGACGATACTGGAACTCTGAGCATAAAATTGGAGGATTTCAAGCTTAATCATTTAATAAGGGTAAAGTAGGTAATAAGTTCAAGTTAAGGTTTATCTGAAAAATTTATTACATTTTATTTGAAATATTTTATGATAATATGTAAAAATAATTTTGAATATAAGAATGCTGGGAATATTAAATAATAAGTGCAAGTTAAGGTTTATCTGAAAAATTTATTACATTTTATTTGAAATATTTTATGATAATATGTAAAAATAATTTTGAATATAAGAATGCTGGGAATATTAAATGTTATGTTCCGCACATATAGTCATCCTAAACTGTGATTAAACTACCTGAAATATTAAAAATAACGACATTTGACTTTCAACGAAATGAAGTTCTGGCTTTTCAATTTTCTGATGTTATAAAAATGTTTCAGAAATACGTCGCGAATTCCAATTACTCTAACATTGGGCCTATACAATTGTTAATACGTATATTACCTTAGCTAAGTAAGAGCAAATGTGACTGCAAATCGGATTAACAATTTTTGATTTAAAGAAATCATAGTCAATAAAAATTAGCAAATATTTCATGAAAGGTATTACATATATGCATACAGATAATCTTTCACTAGACTTAAAATAAAACTAAATTACTTAATATATTGCAAATGGATGTTGCTAACTACTACGAAATTGACTGACTATTTTTCCTGTTCAGTTGCTTGTTGCTTCTCCATTCAAACTTTCTTCATTGTAAAGACCTAGTGCCGTGGCTAGCTATATTTAATGTTGTCGGGAAATGTTTGCAGTTAAACTACCGAAGTGACTTCACTAAGTTAAATTACCCATAAATAAAATTAAAGTAAGAGCAGTATCCATAATTTTGTACAAAAACAGTGTTTTCGTCTCCCTTCGCAATATGCATACATCACCGCAGTAAAATGAAAGTGGCCTAAGACATTTTATATGCTTTCTTAGAAAGCTTCTTCGACTTCCTTGCAAGCCCACGCCCTCTCCCCATTTCACTAACATTTCTTTACTGGAATCATGAAAGCCGCAAGCATACGGCAAAGTTATCATTACAATAGTTAGCACCGAAACAGCACCAACACTACCAAACAAGCGGACTATACCAGGTATAATGTTGTTTCCTGTTATCGCAATGCTCAAGGCTGCTACTTGAATTACAAAACCACAGCCCATTAGAACCGCATTAACAAACCGGAGAAACTCCATATTGTGCTTATGGATTATATAGAACACTTCGTAAATTTTGATCGATCTTGTAATACTAACACATGCTAACTCCTCGAGGTACTGAATGAATCGTTGATATTGAAATATTAACACTACCAAAACGCTGAATATTGTAGTCCTGGTTACGTTTATTGTCTCCTGAGCGCAGGTAAAGGATAGTCCATTGGTAAGCATAAAAACCCACAAGGAGCCCATTAGCTCATTTCTCGATTCCGGAAATCCATAATAGAGGGATAGTGAAAACGGGTCCATCCGAGTCAGTGCGCAGCATAGGGTCACCAAAATGGGCATAGTTACGGCAAGAAATACAAGGAAAATTAAACAGATCCCGGGAATATCAGCTCCATTGAAATTAGTCAGCATTAGCTTTAGCTCTGTATAGAATTACAATCACTATTTGTGTAGATTTAAGAAAAACAAGAAAGTAGCTGGAAGTTATAATTCATTTTCGGGTAATTTAATGAGTACCTGATTTTACAAGTAGACGAAGTCCTCTACGTCTTGCGGCGAAAGCACCTTCTGGGACGCTATGAGTCCAGCAGTACTGGTGAGTATGATTTAGGAAGGTTGCGTAACTTTTGCTGCTTGTAATTAATGAGTAATAAAGACCGAGAGGTGCCGCCCACATTGCGCCTTGTATGAATGTCAAAATAAGGTGCAGTGGAACGACTTCATTTTTCTCAAACAATCCTTTCCCTAAAACGTAGAAAGTTGCTAAAGGCCACAGACCAAGTAAAAATACCACAAAAAAGAAATAAGAAGAGAAACGTTTTGAAAGTGAGGGCTCAGTGAAATATTTATAGTGGATGGGGTCCCAGTGCAGAAGCGGAGATATAAGTTTGATGTGCTTTGAAAAGTAGCCGTTTAAATCAAGTGCTTTAAGGAAAAGTGGAGAGGACATTTTGAAATTTTTCTAGTTTGGAAAATATTAGCACTTTTTGAAAATAGAAACTTTCAGTTTTGTTTTGGGGTAGCCTGCTAAATTCTAACAAACCTTGGCTTTTACAAACAGCCAACAACTTCTCAAACTCAAAATGATGGTGCAAGCCAGGGGAGAGTGTACGGAACTTTCTTTAGTATGTCGTGGTGAAAGGTAGACAACAAAATTTATGGAGAAGTAACCAGCTTTAAAACTGCACGTAGTTTTGAGCTATAGGAGCTTTCATTCCGGCTCCAGATTTTGAAAAAAACATTTACCTTTATTCAAAATTTAAACATTCAAAAAGGGGAATTGAGCTTGACTTGAGAGTTTATTAAACTTGTTTTGAACTAATGATGTAAAAGTTGATTTAGCTACTCTAATTGAAGATTTATACAATTCTAAGAAATTGGTTTAGCCGTCCCAAAACATGTTTTTTAATTTCGTTAGAGCTAGCTATAAAAACTACCTGAATTGGTTTTAGTAAAAAGATAATTTAATTTTTAAGTCGGACGACGGCAAAAATGTTAGAGCACGTAATTTAAAACCTCGAAATCAAAAAAGGGCTCTTGACATAATATGATATATGAGAAATATAATTTTCACTCTAAATTTTTTAAAATTAGAAATCGTAATAGCTTTGGCGTCTAGTGGCTTAAGCTAGATACACAGGACACGATATTGACTACAACATATTTATTGGTTTCATTGTTATATATGTATGCTACTATGTACAGAAACGTTTTTAAATTATTAGATAGTTACACAGCTCAGGAGATGGATGGGTAATAAAGTTACATACCTATCCACCCGCTTTGGTTTTATCAACTAATTCAAATATTTAGTAATTTAATATTTAATTGATATATGTTTGCAGCTTTTCATAATTGTGGCGCTCTCAGCTATTGATTTTGGTAGGTGCACTAGATTTAAATTTAATTTTTGTCTAATTCTATTATTACAAGCCACTTACAAACAAAATTAGGTTACTTGTAGTATCTATAAGTTGACTAAAATAGAGTGTCTTTGTCTCCCTCCGAAGCACGCAAACATCTCCACAGAATGCAGACGGAGGCCTACGACATTTTACGCGCTTACGAATAAAGCTTCTTTGACTGCTCTGCATTCCTACTCGCTCCCTCAATTCCGCTATTATTTCCGTGCCAAAATCATGAAAGTGACACGCAAATGGTAAAGTTACCATTATAATAATTTGACAAAATATGACTACTAAGAAACAAAGACATCTCATTAAATCTGGCAGCTCCCGGTTTCCTGATACAGCTAACGCCAAAAATGTAACTTCAAATGCGAAACCGCAGCCCATTAACATCGCAATTACAACTCTTGTGAATTCTACGTTAGGTTTATGGCTAAGATAGAACACTTCGTATAATTTGATTGCCCTGACATGTTGGTTGGTCGCTGAAAGATCTTTAATGAACTGAAGAAACCGCCGATATTGGAGGATAAGTTGAATCAATATGAACAAAATATTTCTAATTACGCTGCACGATCCCAGGGCGGAGATGAATACGAGTCCATTTGTGAGTAGGGATATCCAGAGAGAGCTCATCAGTTTATCCCTTTTTTCAGGATAAGCATAATAGATGGACAATGCAAACGGATCGAGACGCGATACTGCGAAACACATCGTCAGCAAAATTGGATTTATTGTCGTTGCTATAATTAGGGCGATGAGTGATATACCAGCAATGTCAGCTCTTCCACTGGCGCGCAAACTGGTCAATTCTGCGAGAAGATAATTTTACCATTTTAACTTTGCAATAGCTACACTAAACTACTAATACTTTTAATAAATTTGAAGATTATATTTACCAGATTTTAGAATGGAGAATAGTCCTCTTTGCCTTTCTACGAAAATTTCCGGAGGAACAGTCAGCTCCCAGCAGTATCGATAAAACTGATTGAGGCACGGTATATAACGCTTGCTTTTTTGAATTAGCACGCCGTACAAGCCAGCAGTCAAGGCCCACATTGTTCCTTGGCTAAATGTAATAACGGTGTGTATCGGTGCTACTCCATCTTTATCAAAAATATCTTTTCCTAACACGTACAAAGTCGCAGTTGGCCATAGACCCAGAAGGAAAAGTAAATAGAACAGGTAGCACAAGCGACGTTTTTGTAATGAGCTTTCATAACGAAACTCGTTACGGTTCGGATCCCAATGCAAAATGGGTGAAACTAATTGAAAGTGACTTGCAACAAATTCATTCAAATCAAGAACCTTAAGAAAAAGGGGAGTAACCATTTTGAGATTTTGTTTAGCAAACTTGCCCAAGTTGTGTTTTACTTCGTTTTAAAAACTTCAGAAATTATAACTTGAAATTTTATAAATCTATTTAAATGGGGGAACGAATACGCTTTTCTAGGGATAAGGCCAATCTTCTACTACCTAAGGTGCAATATGAACGGCGACTATTTGACCATAGCAATCAGGTTCGAGATATTTTTCAAAGTTCAAATATTCAAATTCCAACAAGAGGGAACTATTTTTGATGATGAAAAACAAGCAAATGTTGATTCAACTACCTTAAAACAGAAAGATTTCTTAAAATTTAAACATCCTAAGGAATGAGTTCGGCCGTCCCAAAACTTGTTTTTAACTAAAATTGATCTATTAAACTACCTGAAATGGAAGGTATATTTCTTTTATTAAGAAGGTAATTTAATTTTTAATTTGTTGTTCTTTTCCGTTGCCATCGCAACGACGCAGTGACAATATTAGAGCACGTGTTTCAAAATTGAAAATAAAAAAATCAGCAGAAAGCTGGCGTACAAAGGAACGTGCTCAGTAAATCTTATTTAATTATTTACAACTACTATCAGAATAATAAGAAAATGGCCTTCGCAAACTTTATTATCGTTTTCATATCCTTAAACAACATTTTTAAGCTATTCATAATTATGATGTTTTCAGCAATGTTTACTGAATGAAATTTAATTTCTGCTTAATTGTATTATTGAAAGGTCCTTACAAATAAAATAAGGTTACATGTAGTATCCATAAGTTGACTAAAGTAGAGTGTCTTTGTCTCCTTCCGAAGCATGCAAACATCTCCACAGAACGCTGAAGTAGGCCTAAGGCATTTCACCCTCTTACGAAGGAAGCTCCTTTGACTGCTCTGCATTCCTACTCGCTCCCTCAATTCCGCTATTATTTCCGTGCCAAAATCATGAAAGTGACACGCAAATGGTAAAGTTACCATTATAATAATTAGGCAAAATGCAGATGCAACTAAACAAAAACCTCGCATTAACCTCGGCACCTCGTGATGTCCTGACAGAGCTATCGCCAGAAAAGTCACTTCAAACGCGAAACCGCATCCCATCAACATCGCAATTAGACTCCTTGTGAACTCAATATTAGGTTTATGGCTAAGATAGAACACTTCGTATATTTTGATTGCCCTGACATAATTAGCAGCTGAAAGAATTTTGACGAACTGAAGAAACCGTCGATATTGGAGAATAAGTTGAATTAATAAGCACAGAATATTTCTAATTATGCTGCACGTTTCCACGACGCACATGAATATTAGTCCATTTGTGAGTAGGAATATGCAAAAAGAGCTCATTAGTTCATCTCTCTTTTGAGGGTATGCGTAATAGATCGATAATGAAAATGGGTCGAAACGCGTTATTGCAGAGCACAAAGTTAGTAAGATTGGGTTTATGGTCGACACTAGAATTAGAGCGATAAGTGATATACCAGCAATGTCACCACTAGTACCAGTGCGAAATCGCGTCAATTCTGAAAAAAATCAGTTTTGCCATTTTACCGTTTTCTGGTTAAAAAATTTAATTAGACTTTGTAAATTTGAAGATTATAATATATCTACCAGATTTCAGAAGCAGGTAAAGTCCTCGTCGCCTTTCTGCGAAAATTCCTCGAGCTACACTATGTTCCCAGCAGTACCGATGAAACTGATTGAGGCACGGTATGTAGCGCTTGCTTCCTTCAATTAGCACGGCATACATCCCTGCAGTCATGGCCCACATTGTTCCCTGGCTAAATGTAATAACGATGTGTATTGGTACAACTCCATCTTTGTCAAAAATATGTTTTCCCATCAAGTAAAAGTTTGCAGTTGGCCACAGACCGAGAAAAAAAACTAAATAGAACAAGTAACACTTGCAACGTTTTCGAAGTGAGTTTTCATACCGAAACTCGGTATGATTGGGATCCCACCGCAGAATGGGTGAAACTAATTGAAAATGACTGGTGACATATTCATTCAAATCAAAAGCCTTAAGGGAAAGAGGGGCAGCCATTTTGGGCTTTTTATTAAATGGTTTAAAGAGATTGGGATTTTATGACGCAAAATCTTATATAAACAAATGAAAGAGTGAGTATGTGTCGTGTATTTTGGGGTAAGGCTAATCCTCTACTACCTAAGTTAAAATATTGGCAACTATTTGCCCATGAGATGTTTTCCAAATTTTAAATGGGTAGTAATAATTAATAAATATTCATTGTCTCAATCCACGTTTTCATAAACAGACAGTCAAATCACCGGGAAAACTGAGCCAGGTTGCTTGTATTTGAAATTGGAAAAGAAAAAAATACTGTTCTATTTCCTTATCGTTTAAAATTTATTTCCAAAACTGATTAAAAATGGGATAGTATAGTACTTGTCTCATAAAGGAGACGTCCGAGCGTTTTGTATTTTGTATTAAAGTATGTCTACCTATATTAAACTGAATTAAATACAAATAAAATAATGTACCTCTCTATTATACCTCAAACATTATTTATTTCGCCATTCCATCAACCACATCAAAAGGAAGTAATTCGTAAATTTAAATAATATATTGATGGTATTGAAATGGTGCTCACTTCATAACGGTTCTTAGGAAGGCAAAAAGTAATAAGAAAAAACATAACTACCTACACACTATATTAACCACAATAAACTTTAAAAAGGGAGTTCAATTTGTATAACTTAAAAGCAATTTTTTATATTTCGTGCGTATTTGTATCTCTATCTGAAATAAGAAATCCAAACACACTATAATCAAGTTCCTGAAGATATCCCGTGAACCTAAGTAATTTATTAGTAATTAATAAATAATTTTTGAAAATGATTCATAGCGTGATGTTAATTCTACCCGGACTGCTTATAGTAAACTTGTATTGATTGAATTATGAAAACGTTGATTTAGCCACTGTAAAGCCAAAATGTTTTGGAGAATTTACATAGTTCTAAGAAATGATTTCGGCCGTCCCAAAACTTGTTTTTAAAAAAGTTAAAGCTATAAAACTACCTGAAATCGGAGAGACATTGCTTTTATTTTAAGGAGGTAATTTAATTTTTAATTTTTTCTTCTTTTCGGTTGTCATCGTAACGCCGCAAAGAAATTGCTAGAGCACATATTTCAAAATTGAAAGTTAAAACCCAGCAGAAAATTGGCTTGCCAAGGAGCAGCCACGTTTTATCTTATTCAATTTTTACAAATACTAGCAAAACAAGAAAATGGCCTTCGCCATTTATTAACTTTTTCAGACCACAATCAACATTTTTTGACGCTATTCTAAATTATGACAGTACAGTTTACTGAATGAAATTTACCTATTATGTAATTGTTTTATTGAAAGCTCCTTACAAATAAAATAAGGTTGCATGTAGTATCCATAAGTTGACTAAAATAGAGTGTTTTCGTGTCCCTACGAAGCAAACAAACATCTCCACAGAAAGCTGAAGTAGGCCTAAGGCATTTGACCCTCTTACGAAGGAAGCTCCTTTGGCTACTCTGTATTCCTACAGTAGGAATCCTACTCGCCTTCTCCACTCCACAATTAATTCCGTGGCAAAATCATGAAAGTTACACGCAAATGGTAAAGTTACCATTGTAGTAATTTGACAAAATGCGGCAACTATCAAACAAAAACCTCGCATTAAAACCGGCACCTCGTGGTGTCCTGATACAGCTAACGCCAGAAATGTCACTTCAAACGCGAAACCGCAGCCCATCAGCACTGCAATTAGATTCCTCGTAAACTCTACGTTTGGTTTGTGGCTAAGATAAAACACCTCGTATATTTTGATTGCCCTGACGTAGTTAGTAGCTGAAAGATTTTTGAGGAACTGAAGAAACTTCAGATACTGAAAAATCAGTTGAATTAATAGGCACAGAATATTTCTAAAATTACGCTACAAGTTTCCAGGACGCAGACGAATATGAGTCCATTTGTGAGTAGGAATACCCATAAAGAGCGCATTAGTTCATCTTTCTTTTCAGGGTAGGCGTAATAGATCGATAGTGAAAACGGGTCGAAACGCGTTATAGCAGAGCAGATAGTTAGCAAGGTAGGGTTGATGGTTGTCACTAAAATTAGAGCGATGAGTTCTATACCAGCAAAGTCACAGTTTCTAAGGGCGCGCAAACGCATCAATTCTGCAAAAAATAATTTAATTTTCAAATTAGGAAATTCAATTTGACTCGGCAATAAATTTGAAGATTATATGTACCAGATTTTAAAAGGAAGTGCAATGATTTTCTCCTTTCTACAAAAATTTCCGGAGCAACACAATGCTGCCAACAGTGCCGAAAAAACTGATTGAGGCAAGGTATGTAGCGCTTGCTTCCTCCAATTAGCACGGCATACATCCCTGCAGTCAAGGCCCACATAGTTCCCTGGCTAAATGTAATAACAATTTGTATTGGCGCTACTCCATCTTTGTCAAAAATTGCTTTTCCCAAAACGTAGAATGTCGCAGTTGGCCAAAGGCCCAGGAGGAAAAATAAATAGAACAGGTAGCACAAGCGACGTTTTCGAAATGAGCTTTCATATTGAAACTCATTATGGTTCTGATTCCAATGCAAAATGGGTGAAACTAATTGAAAGTGGCTTGCAATATATTCATTCAAATCAAGAGCTTTAAGGGAAAGAGGAGACGCCATAGTGATCCTTTTATGATGAAATGACTTAAAAAACTTAAGATTTTATAAAAAGTTGGAATTTGAAATCAAAGTGCGAATACGTTTTTCATGGAGAAAGGTTATTTCTTTAATGCCGTGATATGTTAAGGGAGATTGTATACGGCAATATGGCTATCAGGTTTCCGATTTTTTTCAAAATTTCAAAAATATGCAGTAATAAATTTTCACCGCCTCAATTTACATTTGCAAAGAAAAACAGTGTAGTCTTCCTTAACTCTGAGCCAACTTGATTGTGTTTAAAATTGGCAAGCTAAAGTTTATAGTTCCATATCATTTAAAATTAACTTCCAAAACTGATTAAACAAGGTTAACCTCTTACAAGTCTCAAAAATAAGGAAACGTCTAGAAGGCATTTATTTCTATTTAAGTTGTGGCTATTTAACGTATGTACCTGAAACATACCTTTTTACCGTTTTGCCAGCTACATCAACAACAAAGTCATTCGTTCTACTGGTCTACATATTCTCGATGTAAAACTCAAGCTAAAATATATTTCCGTATCCGCAAAATTCAATTTTTAGCTAAAGGCTAGTTTAGAAATGTCCTTGATTGATGGATGTCTTTGTTGCTTGATTTAAGACCGCCAAGTTTTTAAATTTCAATTAAACTCTTCCTTCTTCCGTCTCGTGTCTGTTGCCAGCCGTTTCACCTATCTATCCACATTTAAAAAACAACTTAAAGACTTCCTGAAACTGAAACTATAAGAAACTGATTTACAAAAAAGGAGGAACAAGGAAGTAAAATTAATTTAAGTGGAAAAAATAGATTTTAAGTTAGAAGAATAGCCTAATAAACCCAAGTTAATAATGATTAGACATTTTGTAGTTCCTGAATTCTATGAACTTATTAGTAAACTTTATAAACCAAATATTTACGTAAGTTATTTTTCTTGGGAGGCTCTATAGGAATAAGCGACTTCGCCATGAAAGGGGTAAAAGGCTGTCAAGAAATGTCCTCCTAATCTCTCGATTTTCATAGTTCCTCCGCTTATGTCACCATGTCGGAACGCCGGAATGACGCGAGCTAAATCTCATTCCTCTATATTACCTGAGTATGAAAAATTTAGTCATATAAAATATATGAATTTTATATATTAATTTGTAAAAAAAATATCTACTAACTTTACCGTAATTATTCCTATAATTTACATTATTTACTCATCGTCACTGGCTAATAATAAGCATATATCCAGAACTGTCCATAAAAATCACATATTATGACCCTATAGACCCAACGCAGGGTACTACTAGAGTACAGAAAATACTTGTTCTGGCCGAAAGTAAACAAAATTTAGGTACTACATAAAAAGCTCGTTAATTTAATAAGATCACGTTGTGTCTCTAATTAATTAATTTGTTCCTCATGATAAGGTTTTACTTACAATTTAGTATTAGTAAATTATCTGGAATTGTTTTAGAAGTCCTACCTTATCCTAAGCTGATGAAGGAGTGCTTTATTTTTCATAATTAAGTGTACTTTAAAATGAAAGTAGTTATTCCTAACTTTCAGAAACCTTTTTTCGCCATTCTTTTCCACCTAAATATGAAAGAAGCATTCTTAAGGACGGATATGGCTGACCTCTGGGTTCATGGTTTTAAGCAACTTAAAGTACTCGCAATATGTACTCACATTTATGATCACGTTTTCGTTTTGTCGTAGTGAAATAGTGTACTTTGCTCCACATGTGGAATTTATTATAAAGCTAGTTTGTAGGACTGCCGTGATGACTGACTTTGCCGAGCCGAGATGGGCACGAGCTCCCGGGGGCGTGCTCTTCAAACTTAGCCGAGCTTCTTCTCAATGGGAACAACAGTATATAATGTAAATTTAAGTATAATTTAGTTGATATTTAAAATTTTGTTGTTTTAAAGTAAAACTAATCAATTGGTTACTAATAAACACAAAGCAGTAGTTTTACTCTGCTCGAAGAAAAAGTTTGGAATTGGATTGAGATGCTTTTGAAAGGGCACTACATTTCTCATTAAAGAAAATTTTTGGTTTTGGGTTTTGATGCCGAGTACTCGTGGCATCCCTATTAGTTACATTGTTTAATTTCTCGCCAAATCTATAAAAAAACTTCGTACTCAATTATGGTAATGGTTTTTAGGTAAGTAAAACAATAACTCAGGTACTTCTATATACTCGAAGGATTCTTGGTTTGATCATTCTACAATTTTTTGTCGAATGTTTCAGCCAGCAAATATTTAACTGCCATATGTGTATAAATTTCCAGCTGTAGCTTTAATACTCGCAATTATTTCAAAATGTTGCTAAAACTTATTTCTCTTTTGGCAATTATTGTAGCTTCCCTTCGTAATTGTGAGGCATTTTCAAGAAAAGTTTCAATGGCTAATCTAAATTCCAAGGCATTAGAATCCGTATACACTGCAAAAAGTTATCTGCCACTAAACAAAGTTTGGAGGAAAATGTACTCAGCTTGGAAGCCATTCTCAATAAGTCAGTTTGCATTCCAAGATTGGGATGTGATTTCCAATTTGGGCAATGGAGAAAGCAGTCTAATCGTGATAACAAATTTCTTAGGACTCGATCTGATAAACATTCAATATCCCGTACTTGTTCGGCAGCCAATTCTGGCATTAGTCGAAGACGTGGATGAAGAAGGAGAAGGTTTGTACCAGTTAACTTGGATATTCGAGAATATCTCTGGAAACTACTCAAAAAATAGAGGAATCTGCAGGGACAAACTAAGCAGTGATGTGAGCATTGACCGATGCGCTCACTTCAACTTCCTGTGGCTATCGGCAAGAGTGCCGCCATGGAACTATGAGGTGACTGCATTATTTCATTGCAAATTGAATTAAAATCAAAATTTGATGTCTCTTGAAAGTTTTCAGTGAAATTTTTTGTCAATTTTTAATACAATATTTGTATTCCATATATTGCATTTATTTTAGGTTCACATTTCTTTGTTTCCCCCTCAATTTAAGGAAAAAGTAAGATCTGAAAGTTATCAAATTCGCAGAAAAGTCCCTGTCAAGCTAACTAGGGCACTCTATCAGAACTGCGTCTCTGCTGCACACTGCCTTCACCCGCAGGTTTGGTACCATTTCAACGGCGAGCCCGATTTCGCCGTGATTTCTTCAAGCATTCCTATCCTGCCAAGTGTCCGCCCGGTAGTTAACTTTTTCGTAGTGCCGCCGAGCTTCAAGAGGGCGTGGTACGGAGCTGAGCGGAGCTGGATGGACACTATGCAAAGCTGGTTCGAGCACACTATAGGCTCTTCTCCACATAGGCGATCTTTCGACACCAAGTTAAAAAATTACATTTACATTTTAGCCACATTTAAGGGCACCACAACTGGCAGCTTCTTTCAAATTATTAGACACCACCGCTGCAAAGTAGACTGCGGGCTGGAGGGAAATAACTTCGAGTTGTATCCTGTACCTCTAAGGTATCCCACCGCCTACAATTTACTTTCTGTTATGGAGAGCCACTTAAACGTGGAAATTCCTTTAATGAAGATTGACTCTAGACTGAAATCAACACTGGACATAGTCTGCAGGGATGAAGTGAGCCGCAACTTCCGCTTCTTGCTTCGGCCATATAGAAGATCACACAAGAGCGAGGAAGTGAAAGAGCGTGTCGGAGAAATTTCAAATCATCTATGGATGGGAATTCTAAAAAACTACAGCTATTGGACAATGACAGATTCATTCGATGTGTTTTGTGCTGTTGGAAATGTAAAGAAAATTCCCATTACTGGAATGCCCCGGAATATGTTCTTAACTACGCTGTCTCTGCACAGAATTGGGAGAGGAAGTGAGCCGCATCTTCACATCTATTTGCCACTGAAATATAACGCGCTTCGCTTCATAAGCTGTGGATACCGGGGGAGAGGTCATCTAGCATATGCCGAGCTGTACAATGTTTTCCACTATCACGTTTGGATTTGCACGGGCACGTGCTTTCTCGCATTTGTAGTGTTTTGGCATGTGCTCTCCTTCGAAATCACAAAAGTTGGGGGCGCCAACATCGCCAGTCTCTCCACTGACCTGTCCAAAGAGTACATCCGTCCGGAAGCAATTCTTAATAAAATTATGTTTTTCGTTAGCGTCGCGCTTGACCACGGCTACACCATGCCGAGCTTGTCCTCGACGTACCACTCCTCCATCAGGATCCTCCTCGCAGTTTACCTTCTCATGCTGGTCGTGCTCAACAACGGATACAGAAACACGAACGTTTACAACATGGTCCTTCCTCCAAAATATCACTGTTACGAGACAATTGCTCAACTTATCAGCGACAACTTTACAGTGTACACCAGCAACGCTTTGGAACCACGTGATTTTACAAAGAAGCAATTTTTGAAGCTAACTTCCAAAAAAATTGTATTTTCGCAGCATATAGTAAAAAGCAAAGTGTCCGCACGCCACTTCTTTCTCCAATCTAAAGTTCATGAGAAAATGCAAATTTGGAGGAGTGCACGGATTTTACAGTACACAAATAAGGAGGAGCGTCTCCTCCAGGAAATTGTTTATTCTCGTAGCAAGCTCCATCCAAAGAGGATTGCGCTAAGTGTGATTCACTGGGCAAATACAAAACATCCGAAGTGGCGTTCCCCAAAAGTGGGAGGGGCTGAAGCTAGAAAGGTGCGCTATAAGCTGATTGAAAAATATAAACAGCTGGAAAACGAAGAGCTGAAAAGATCTCTACTGGCATGTGATAAAACAGCGGTTATATTACCTCTGCCGGAGGCAATGGAGTGGGTGAAACTTGCTAACAGGAAGGATGTCAGTGCAGGGCATGAGATTTACTTTCAGACAGGTATTAACATAAATCTGGAGGGACTCCTTCCCCATTTTGTAATTGCCAGGGTGGCCAAGTTCAAGGAGAGTGGAATTGTGACGAGATGGGTCCGAATTCTGGAGACTCTTGCAGCACGCAATAAAGTTTCAATCAGTACAGGAACTACTACCCGGAAAAGTGGGCACAGTCAGAGAGAAGAGGAGGCTCCTGCTGGAGCTTCTATGAGCGGAAATATACAAGTCATTTTTGTTGTGCTTTTAGCAGGCTTGGCAATTTCGGTAGGTATCTTTTGCTTGGAAATGCTGAAGTCGGCTATAAAAATGGGCATTTTCTGTTGCGTTCTAATGAGGAGAAAAATTAGGAGAATGGTAGAAGGTCCGAAAAGGCGATGGAAACATGCCGCTATTTCGATAAGCACATTGTGTTTGGGTGAAATTATACTGCAGTGGACACAAAAGCTAAGTAGGACTTTTGGGAAATCGTAATTTGGACCTAAACACATAAAAAATTTGAGGCGCCCAATTACTTTATTCTACAAATATAATTCTTTAATTAATATTTTTTATATATTTACTGTACTTAGGTAATTAATTACCTACCTTAGCTTTATGTAACCTGCAGTAAGCACAAATAAATGCTCTAATAAAATTTAAAAAATATTTAATAAGCTACACCAATTTATTTTATTCGGAGACTGATGCGATTTCATGTGCAGACGAGAGGTAAGCACCCTGTTTTAATAGGTGAGGGCTCTGCAATAGCGATTTGTCTTGGTCCCATGAAGAAAATTTTTTGGCGCGAGTTTTGGTTTTACTGAAACCCAGATGACTGATGCTGTTAGTACATGCATGGTTGTTTGTATTCTGTAGCATTTGTGTAGTATCCTCTCCATGTTGTTGGTAAGCAAAGGAAGGGAAAGTAAATTCGTGTAGGAATCATTTTTGTTTACTTTTGGGAGAATACGACTGAGCAAGGTTGACGAGTTTGTGCAAGTATTTTTTAAATCTGGTTGAAAAAGTTAATTGATTGCAAATCATTTTGCAAAGGAAGAAGGTGGGTAGTGAAAGGATTGTTATTTTCGGCGACTGTGACTTCCAACTTCAGAATGGAGAGCGAAGGGGAAAATGGAATTGTGACGCCTTCAAGCTCAGTTACTTCAACGGAGGCAGATATGGACGAAGGGAGTAGTGGTGAACGGAGGTCATCGAACCGCATCCCTTATCTTCCAGAGGAGGTACAATAGCCAGTTCCACTGCTGTTACTGGAATACAAATAATATAATAATAGCGTGAAACATTTAAACCATCATAATATATTTAATATTTGGAGTTATTGTAGCAGCTTTTAAGGGAGTAAAATATATTTGCAATATACAATATAATTATGCAATTGTAACTATTTATTTTCAGGTGGTGAAGCACTTGCTGAGATATCTGCCTGTGCCAGATTTAATGTCATGCAGGCTCGTTAACAAGACGTGGAACCCACTCGCTGTTGAGGTGTTAAATCAGAGGCCATCGAACGTCATCCTCATCCCTTATCTTCCAGAGGAGGTACAATAGCCAGTCCCACTGCTGTTACTGGAATAAAAATAATGAAATAATATAATAATAGTGTGAAACATTTAAACCATCATATTTAATATTTGGAGTTGTTGTAGCAGCTTTTAAGGGAGTAAAATATATTTACAATATTAACAATTATGTAATTGTAAAACAATTTATTTTCAGGTGGTGAAGTGTTTGCTGAGATATCTGCCCGTGTCAGATTTGATGTCTTGTAGGCTCGTTAACAAGACATGGAACCGACTCGCTGTTGAGGTGTTAAATCAGAGAATGGACTTCGAGATTCACATTAAGTCAAGGGAGTGCGTCACTAAGCACTGCAAGACATTTGGCAATTCCATTGAAGGCGTATCCTTGAAAGTGCGGTCGCTCCTATTCCACAAAGAGTTATTTGAAGAGATCGTGGATGGAACTAATGATGGCGTTGGTGCCTCGATGTTGCTCACACTAGATCTTCAGAGACTTGCAGAAATTTTTGAGGAACAAGTGACAAAACTCACTGTTACCTTAGACATCGGAATATCTAAATTTTTGGAAACATCTGGAACTCGAAATGAAGTTTATGACATCATTTGTCAAATTGTGTTTGTGCACTACCCTCTGGTGGAAGAATTGGAGCTCTCGCTAAAATTTCCATTTGACGGTATGCCAGGTGAACACCGAGATCTAGAGGAGGAGGAGAATATGATGCAGGGACATTCTTTGCCCAAACTGAAGTCCTTCACGATTTCTAAAACTAGAGCTCTTTATCTAGAAAGACCAGAGCTGAGAGCATTTGAGAATCTGCCGAAATCTGTGATGAACTTCGCCAGGAACTTGAAGACTTTAGTTTGTGAACCTGGGTATGCCCACAAAGCGGCCAACGACCTCCTTCAAATACCACAACATATCCAGACTCTACCACTTACGAGGTGGAGAAGAAACATCTGACTCTTGTGAACTCACAGATGAGCACATGATGGCACTGATACAGCACGGCTTTCCACAACTAAAGTCACTCCATCTGGAGAACATCTCGATCTCATGGTATACTAACGACAATGATGAGATCGTCAAAAGTTTTTTGAAAAAGTTTGCGGATACACTGACAATATTGTGGGTGGACGGTTTGCTCAGCAGTGATTATCCCACATTTCCACCTTGTGGACTTACCCTGAGGCAACTGAAGAGACTCAGCCTTGTTTCATTCAAAGGAAAGATCGTGTGGGAAAATTTGCCTGCACTAAACGAATTGGTGTTTCATGACACTGAGGTCACCTCGGATAAGCTTCACTCTTCCACTCTCCCTACAGACTGGCCTATTGCTAAATTTACGTTCAAAATTAGCCAGCTACGTCAACCGAACTTGAAAAAAATCTATCCTTCTCTAGCATGTCCGTTGTTCCCAATTTGGTTCTCTAAACTCTCCTCCCTCACTCTTATCTTCAGCGAGCAAACTGAAATAATTGAAGCGCTTCCTGGGATATTCCATTGCTGTCGCCAGTTGAAATCTCTAGCAGTAAGCAATAACCATGAGCAGTTGTTCAGACAGAATGAGTCTATAGATTTAGATGGATGTATTACCGGAATCTCCAAAAGTGAGCTTGTAATCTTAAAAGAGAAGTGTCCAGCTTTTGGCGAGAATGTTGAAGTGGATCCCGTCTCCAAGGAAAATGTTATGAAAATGATTGAAGTATCCAAATCGACTCGATCTTCAGCTCCGAATATTGGAAATTTATCAGGTATGTAATTTTACTCTAATATCAAATTATCAAATCTAAGCAGTTAGCATTTACCCGTTACTATACTGAATTTGCGCTTAAAATAAAAGAATTAGTGAAAAGTGCTGTGAATGATGAAGGCCTATCTATTTATTCCAGAGCTGCAGGAGCTTTCTTTGCGCGGATCATTTTCAATTGCTGCCGTCTTATTTGGAGTTGTCTACTGCACAAAACTAAGGAGCTTGGAATTAATGTCGCCGGTAAGATATGCAAATAAATAAAATAATCCAGGCTATGGAATCCAATGTTTAAAAAAATTCTACATTTTTCTACAAGTTAACAAAATAAGAATAAAACGAACTTACAACCGAATTTTTAACAATTGTTTAATTTAGAGGCTGACATGGAACGTAGACAGGATTGTCAGCTATGGACTACCAGAGTTGACGAAACTTTTCTTACACATGATGTAACGTACGCTGTACATCCAACTTGAGACGCTGTTAAAAATTACGAAAACCAGGCTTCTATCAGATCCGAAAATGTGTTAAGTATTTTCATAATGCGAATGCGTGTGTACATTCGGTGTTAAGTGTAATAGTTTTGTTCATTATAGCATATGAATTATGAATTGGCCGTGTTCTAGTATATTATACATTTATGTAAAAACCTAAAATGTTAAAATTAAGTTCTGTTATGATTATGTACTAAAGCTCGAGTTTCATGAACCACTTCAAGTTCAAGAGGCCAATTTAGAGTTCAGTACTCTTGTGTTTTCGGTTTCTCAACAATTATTTGAAATTTGCCTGTGCAGCTCGTATTTGCTTACGTGTTAAGTATAGGTCTAGATAATATGTGTAATTTTTATTCCTTGAAATATTCCTATTCTTGATTCTAATATTTAAAACTCTGCAGTTAATAAAATTGAATAAAACAACATTTAAATCGAGGCCAAGGCGAATGTAGCAACTTCAATCTTTAGTACCGCCTGTTATTACTGAATTTAATAAACTGACAGAAGCTGAAATGGGACATTGTAGCATCCTGGACACGAAAACAAAAATTATTTAACTGAGTTCATTCCTAAAATGCGTTTCACAGTTTCCATTATCACTAGCATCAACTAGTAAATTTAATGCCAGTTTATACAGAACTTTATGGGTAACAAAAGGCACTATGAATCGCATTTTGCCCCAAAAACACAATACCTAGCATAGGTAGTAAATTCTGACACCACGAAGCATAGTAGCAAACTAGCAAAGTAATTATTTATAACGACGCATTGACTGTAGTTACTAAGCACAGTTTAAACTTTCTGGAATTAACGAGAACATCATCTCACGAACTAATTAATTTAATTTGAATACTGTAGCAAAACGTAATACCACCGCGGAATGGATAGGTTAAGTAAACGTACTTACTAAACGGTACCAGGAGGAGCAATATAAGAGTGATTTGCTTTTGGTCCTTTCAAAGAGCATTTTTGGCGTGAGTTTTGCTTTGTTCTGCACTACAGACAACAGATGATAGCCAATAGTGCGTGGGTGAATGGTTGTCTGTATTCTGTAGCATTCGTACTATCCTCTCCGTGTCATTCGTAACCCAAGCGTAGGAACGAAGGGAAGGTAAAATCGAGCAGAATTCGCTGTTTAGCTTGTTTACTTTCTTGGGGAGAAAATGTGTCTGAGCAAGAGGTAGACAAGTTTGTACAAGTTTATTTTAAACTGATAGAAAAAGTTTGTTGATTTCAAGCAACAGCTAAAACTTTAGTCACAAACTCCTCAAATTTCTGATAAAAGTGAAATTTAATAAACTGAATTTTGCAATTAAATAAGGGAGCTGCATTGTAGTGAAGTCATTATTTAGTCATTATCTTTGACGATTTGTCAAAACTTCAGGATGGAAACTGAAAAAGCAGTTGTTGTTACGCCTTCAGGCCCAGTTACTTCAACGGAGGCAGATATGGACGAAGG